>APFE030732527.1:9436-62262 GCA_000404065.3 Pinus taeda | reverse complement strand
TACTCCTCGGTCGTAATGATCGGGCGGTTCTTTCGAGCATAGTTTTATACTTTTTCGAGCTCGAGAGACACAACTTTACGAAAAAGGACACCCCTGGAGTCTCCTTTCTGTCCCTTTCAGACTCTCTAAAATTGAAAAGGACCGAGTTATCTTTGTCGTTAAACTCATTAAAACCAAATAGCGACAAACTCGTCCAAATGGATGAGAACGAGTTTCACTGTCGCTAGGCTCGCTAAAATATAGCGACAGGTTTGCCCGAAGGGCGGATTATAGAACAAGCATATGCTATCCCCATCAAGCTTGTTAAAAATAATTTGGGTACTCGCCAGAAATGGTGGGGGAAAAGAAAATTTTGGGAACCATAATTATTGTCATGTCGGTAGTATGTCGCTCTTGAATATGGCACTTCTCTGCTTTCGTGTCGGGGTGGGGATACCTCATCTCATTTTTCACTTGCCTCCGTGGGTTTGGGTAATCCTATTTGACCTCTCATCTGCTCATTGCCTCATCATCATGACCTCTGATCCATCGATGTCAAATACTGCCAATTCCATTGTCGTGCCGCCAATATGTTCAAGAGAAGTTGACCTCTTAAAAGAAACAACCTCCCTCTGATATTTCACACAAAACATATTGTCTCTTTTTGTCTCGTGTCGATGATGTGGGAAACATTATGGCCCACCTTCGATGAAGATCACTTCCTGTCGACTTCAGCTTATTATCCAGGAAGGTGACCTAGAGACTCCCTTCAGGTACCTTGGAGCCTGCATGCCTCAATATCAGGTTCTTCGTGTTCGATGCGAGGTTTTCATCATTGGCCTCCGATCGGATGATTCTACGGGTGTTCGACACCGGCTCATTCATTCACATGCCATGGATTGTACCTATAGTACCTTGAGGACCATCATCATTATTGGTGGCACCTCTCGTGTCTGTTAACAATTTTCATCATTGACTGATAATCAGACGATGTTCATGCATGTTCGACTTCGACTCCTATATTCACATGCTTGGACTTGTACTATGTTCGGGTCGAGTTGGAGCACAAGACCCCGGATTGTGCATATTGAGATCTGGGTTATATTTTGTGGATTATTGTAATCAGTACATGACTCATTCATTGGATGGCTGTGACCATACGTGAGTCCATTCATAGATCCTCATCGGATGGCTGCATCCATGCCTGGGATCCAGTTTTATACTCTGTTATGGATGGATGTGCCCATACCACATATATATCATGTACTTGAGATATCAGTTGTACTTTTTTTCGCAGGTTCTCCGGCGGCAGTGTTTCAGTCACACATGTTCTTGTAAAGCACTTGACCCCTCTCTCTCTCGGGCCTCATGCTTTAGGGGGCATCTGTTACACATTAAATTGTCACCGTTTGTCACTGTCCCTGTTACCCCTCTCCCGCATCTTGGAGGACCCCTTCCGGGACTTGTGAGAAGTGACAAGACTTGAAACCACTTGCCTTATTCACCTCTAAACATGAGCTTCATATGCCCTTAATACATCTCCTGCTCATTGCCCTTAAAAATAGCCCTTTTTGAATTAGCGCTGGTGCCCTGTGTTATGCCCGCACCAATGGGGAAAATCCTATTGAAAGGGTGCGCCATTAGCGCTCTATCCCAGAGTCGCAATCGCGCCAACCATTTTGGGCAAAGATTTGAACTACTCAAACCTCCGAAGGTTCTGTCCAACTCATTCACCAAATTGATTCCAAGTTGAGTGAGGATGGTTTAGCTTCGAATCTCCTTGGATGGAAAGTAGTTTGCCACCATTCCATGGAAGTTTCCAAGTGATGAAACCAAATCCATTATTGTGGGGGATTGACCTTATCTCTTCCTTTTCCTCTATAAAATCTTGTTCCCATGACTTGAGCAAGCTAGTTCTAGTTCGGAGAGTTCTGACTCTTGTGGCAATACTTGTGCTGAAAGGAAGATATCAAAAGATTGGAGTAGCAAGAAGCCTTCTTTGTATCCATAAGGCTTTACCTAAGTAAGGAGACTTTGTCACTAAAGAGAGAGAGAGCTTTTCCCTCACCCCTTCAAGCTTTTGCAAGACTTGTGTAGCTGAACACCCAGCCAAAGGAGGACTTGACGTCAGGACGCTGGTTGTATTCTCCTTTGTTGAATTATTAATAATAGATGACTATCATTATGGTTCCATTCTCATTGTACTTGTAATGGTTGATGTCAAATTATATCCTTCCTGACTGATGTATAATTGCATATATTAGATTTCACGCTTGTGTTTGTGTTGTTCTCTTTGTGTGCAGGTGTCCATTCACGTGGATAGTGGAGGATCATGACCGGCCAAGGCAAAGGAATGCGGTTGACATCTCTTCTACAAACTAAAGCGTTGGATCTCAAGTAGGTCTTCATCACCTACTCTTTATCTGCAATTAGGGACTTGCGTGATAGCATTGTTCAATTGTTGCTAGACCCATTCTGGGCTAGTAGGGATCGCCTCTATCCATAGAGGGGATTTACCTCTCCAACAATTTGATTTTGATTTATCTCTATTGCTTAGAGAAAGAGACTCTGCTACAGTTGCTGATATGCAGAATGATGCAATAAAAGTAGAAGTAAACATGGTTTCTGCTAAAAAATCAAATATGGGAAAATATAAATTGAAAGAAGAAGAGAAACCTTCCTCTTCAGCTCCAGAAGATAAGATAGATTCAATGATGAAGACCACACAGAAGATGATGGATAAGTTGGCTCTTGGAAATACATCTGCTCCTCTTGTGTAGTAGGAACCTCAATTTAGAAATCCTCAATTTAGGATACCTCAAAACCAACAAAGGCCAAGAGAAAACAGGAATCAATAGCCTGATCCTCCAGTGAGACCTCCTTTTTAGCAGAACTTGGTTGATGAAGAAGATGAGCCTGAGATTCCTGAAGAATCCATCCATTATCTTGATGAAGAAATGTCAGGGATTTTCTTGAATAAGGAAGAACATGATGAGACTAGTTTGAACAAACAAGGAGAGGAGCCTTTAGATTATTTAAAGGGTTATGAACATGCTATATTTGAAATGCAAAAACAATACAATCTCAGGAATAGAAATGTGCCAATTATTGTAAACAAAACACAGCCCAAGAAGGATGCTTCAAAGCTTGTTGAAGCCAAGATGGACAACCTAAAGGCTGCTGAAGGTAAAAATGATGCTCCACTTGGTAAAAAGGACATTCAACCTCTATCTCCTACTAAAGAAATTGAGAAATATGTTTATGTTTTTAACCTTGAGAATGACATTGCAAAAATCAAAATATTAGTCCCATTTAGTGAATTCTCAAGGTATATAAATACAGAACTAAGATTGTAGAGATGCTTAATTCACAACCAAGAGCTGCTAATATCTTAAATATTCAAGAAGATAATCCTACTATATACTTGGGTCCAAGACTTGAAGATGATTAGAGTGAAGAATTTCCTCCTTTCTATGTAAGCATTATTATTCATGATATGACCTTACATAATGCTATGTTGGATTCAGGGGCCTCTCATAATCCTATGCCCATGGTAATCATGGAAAGGTTAGGATTACAGGTAACAAGACCATATAAGGATTTATTCTCTTTTGATTCAAAAAGAGCCCAATGCATTGGTTTAATTAAATATGTTGTTGTTGGTCTAACACAGATCCCAGCAAAGGTAATTGTCATGGACATTGTTGTGGCTAACATTCCACCAAAGTTTGGGATGCTTCTGTCAAGATCATGGGTAGCAAAAATCAAAGGCACAACGCAGATGGACCTAACCTATGCTACCATCCCTGTTTTTGGTGATAAAAGGAGATTATATCGAGAGAACATAATGGCCTATATGGTAAGCAGCAAAGACGAACCTCAAAATTTTCCTATTTATTCATTTGATACCGAACTTGGATCGGCCATCCTTTTCAATGAGTCAGTTGATAATGGATCGGAGGAGATGCTTTCAAGAAATCAACACCTATAAAATTAGCAAGAAGATGAGAAAGAAACAAAGAGATGGTGGTCATTATACTTTGATGGTTCAGCATGAAAGGAAGGGGTAGGAGTTGGAATTTGGATCACAAGCCCAAGTGATGAAACTAAGTTTTATTCTTACAAACTAGACTTTGATTGCACAAATAATATGGCTGAATACGAATCTCTGACTTTGGGATTAGAAGTCTTGTTAAAGTTGAAAGCTAAAAACATTTCTATTTTTGGAGATTCTGAATTGGTGATTAAACAAGTGGAAGGTGCTTATCAAACAAAGGATGTAAGGATGAAAGCATACAAAAATTTCGTGTTAGATATGTTGTAAAAGTTTGAAGCATATTCTTTCACTATCAAAACTAGAGACCAAAACTTTGTTGTAGATCCCCTTGCTGTTTCCACCAATCTGTTTGTCATTCCTATTCATTCTTCTGAAAGGTATGAGGTGGAGGTTCATCATCGACCAACTATACCAGATAACATCACTAATTGGCATGTCTTTGAAGATGATCAACAGATAAAGAATTTCATTGAATTAAAGGAAGAATTTGAAAGCACTCAAGTGGATCAACAAAATATGTTTGTGGAGTCAAAGGAAAAGTTTGAAGTCTTACAATTAAAAAAAAAATTCAATACCTAAGGGTCTCATTCCTCTTAAGAAGTTGTTTGATCAAAATGATGTGCTCAAAGCTCCAAAAATGCAGGCTGATGAGGAGGAAGTAGAGAGCTTCATTTTAGGGACTTCAGTTGTACCTAAGATGGTTAAAATCTCAAAGTTTCTTTCAGTTGATATGAAGGCCAAATATGTTGAGATGATGAAAAGGTTTATTGATGTTTTTGCATGGAGCTACGCTGATTTGAAACAATATGATTCTTCTATTATTCAACATACTATTCCTATTATAGAGAATGAGAAACATTTCAAGAAAAATTTAAGGAGAATTAATCCTCTTCTCATGCCTTTGATTGAAAAGGAAATTAAGAAACTCTTTAGTTCCAAATTCATTGTTCCAATTAGATTCTCAAATTTTCTTGCAAATTTGGTTCTAGTTAGGAAGAAGAATGGAAAGATCGGAATTTGTATAGACTTCAAAATTTTGAATAAGGCTTCATTGAAAGATAACTATCCTCTTCCCAAGATAGATTTAATTTTGCAAAATATTGTTGGGTCACAAAGGATGTCTATGCTTGATGGTTTCTTAGGGTACAATCACATTCTTGTGCATTCAAATGATCAAGAGAAGACAGCCTTAACAATGCCATGGGGTACATTCATGTATGCCAAGATGCCTTTTCGTCTCATGAATGTAGGGGCCACTTTCCAAAGAGCAACGAATATTGCATTTGTTGAAGAAAAGGATAAATCAGTGGTTGTTTATCTTTATGACATCACAGTTTTTTCAAAGAGAGAAGAAGATCATTTGAAGCATCTTGAAAGAATTCTGCTGAAATGTAGAAAGTTTGGTATTTCTCTTAGTCCCACTAAAAGTATCTTTGCTTTAACATTAGGCAAGCTACCTAGTCATATTATTTTTGAAGAAGGAATTAGGATTGATCATAATTGAGTTAATGCAATTCAAAAGCTAGATCTACCAAGAAGTAGGAAAGAGATCCAATCTTTTCCTGGAAAGGTGAATTTTGGTAGGCGCTTCATTCCCAATCTTGCCGAGACAGTCAAGAATATAACAAGGATGTTGAAGAAAGGAGTGGATTTCAAGTGGAAAGTTGAAGCAAAGAAATATTTTGAGGAAATCAGGAAGGCACTTACATGAGCACCAATACTTATCAGTCCATATTTTACCAAAAAATTTCTTATTTTTACATTTTCTTCTAAACATACAATTGCTGGAGTTTTGTTGCAAAAAGGAAATCAAGGTCCAAAACAACTTATTTATTTTTTTAGTAGGACATTAGCAAATGCTGAATTGAAGTACAATATTCTAGAAAAGCAAGCTTATGCCTTGGTGAAAGCTATAAAATATTTCAGAATCTATGTTTTTCATTCTCATATTGTCGCTTATGTTCTAAGTGCTATAATAAAAGATATCTTAACACAAGCAGATCCGGATGGAAAAAAGGGAAAATGGATAGAAAAATTGCTAGAGTATGACATTGACATCAAACCTACCAAATTGGTGAATGGTCAAGGCTTGGAAAGCTAATGACTCAACCAAATCTGGACTGTCTTGACATAAATTTGAATGAAGAAATATCAGAAATTTCTGAAAACGAGGAAGAATTGGTCCAAATCAATGAGAAATTCTTGGTTTCAGAATGGTACAAGGATGTGGCTTTTTTTCTACAACATAATAAAGCCCCTGCCAATTTAACAAGTCCAAAACAAGGTTTGTCAAGATGAAATATTTAAGATATTTTCTGTATGACCAAATTTTTTTTTGGAAAGATGTAGGAGGGACTTTGTTAAACTGTCTCCTTGAAGAAGAAGATGATAAAGTGATTGAAGAATTTCATAAGGGGGATTGTGGAGGACACCTCTTTGCGAAAATTACTGCAAATAAGATCCTAAGAGCTAGATATTTTTGGCCAACTATGTTCAGAGACATTTACAAAATGGTAGTAGCATGTCATGAATGTCAAATATTTGAAGGAAAGTGGAAGCTTGTGCCTTTGCCTTTGGTTCCTATATATGATGAGGCACCTTTCCAACAATAGGGATTGGATTTTATTGGAGAAATTCATTCTCCTTCATCAGGACAACATCACTGGATTCTCATAGCCACGGATTACTTCAACAAATGGATAGAGGCGATTCCAACAAGGCAAGCTAATGATTCAGTAATTATTTCTTTTCTAGAGAATAATATATTGTCTAGATTTGGCTACCCAATGATGATTATAATTGACAATGCTCAAGATTTTAAGTCCAAGAAAATGATTAATTTTTGTCACCAATATCACATTACTCTAGGACATTCTACTGCTTATTATCCACAAGGAAATGGCCTTGCTAAATCATCAAACAAAAGCATTGTAAGGATCATTTAAAAAGTGCTACAAGAAAACAAGAAAGCTTGGCATTTGAAATTGAGGTATGCCTTGTGGGTTGATAGGATTTGTACAACGATATCTATTGGCACTTATCCATATGAATTAGTGTACAGTGCTGAAGCTACATTTCCAACATCACTTGGGGTACCTGTAGTGAAACTAATTCAAGAACTTGAAGAGGAACCAAATGCTATACAAAGGAGAATCAATCAGCTAATAGCCCTGCAGAAGAAGAGAAATGAAGTCTATGATAGTCATCAACACAGTCAGAATAGAATCAAGAATACATTTGATAAAAATATCAAAGAAGCTAGTTTTCATATCCATGACAAAGTGCTGAAATGGGAGGCCATAATCAAAGAAAAGGGCAAGCATGGTAAGTTTGAAATTTTGTGGAAAGGTCCTTATCCGATTGCTGCTTTCCATGGAAGCAACACTTACATTCTACAGGAAATTGATGGAGGACCATATGTTGGAGGACCTGTTAATGGTAAGTTCCTAAAGCATTATCATTGTTGAAGTACTATCAGTATTTCATAACATTGTATATATCCGTTTTATCAATTTTTCATTTTTTCTAATAATGACAAGCTGAAATAGAAGGCTTGAGCCCAAGGTGAAGGCCCAAGAATCTTAAAGGGGATGCTTGTCAAATAAATTTATGTTTATCATAAGAGGATGAAGCACTGGACCTACGAGTTCTTAGTGTACCGCAAGGGCACACTATCCCAAGTGGAGCCACTATTATCAGTTTAGAAAAAAACCTTCTAAATTCTGAACATTCGTCTGATTCCAAAGGATTGATGTTAGTCTTGGTCTAGTGTTTCCATGGTTTGTTTTAGTGTCTAAAATTTAGAAGAGAGTCTTGTTGGTATTGTCAAATAGGTTCAACACTTTGATTTTGCCTATCATTGGTCCCACATCACACATAAATTTCCATGCGTATTATGTCAGTGTTTTCATATTGCAAAACCCAGTCTAGGAGCTTTCGTAGTGCAAAACCCAGTCTACGAGTTCGTAGCACAAAACACAGAATTTGCACTGGTTGTGCTACAAAATCAGGGATTCATGTAGATGCATGTCAAATCTCACCTAGCTGTCCAAACTATAATAATCTGTTAATATTACATCATCAAATATCAGTCCATACACCATGCCTATCACATGCAACCGCTTATTCTCAGCATTAAGTTCGTTAGGTGTCTTGGTACACTCAAGTTTCAAATTACAAAAAAGGGTCCAACTGTTTTTAGTTATGATTATGCTCGGGTTCATGCATGAGAAGCATATTGACAGGCATTTAATCAGAACAATTACCATTTCAAGCGAGCTAGCTTCACTTTCCATTTCAAGCAAACCAGTGACTGAGATTAAGATGGTGCAAGCTCTTTCAATTTTTATTTTGCAAGAATCCCATGAAGATGTTTACATAAACAAATCATCATAGGTCAAGCAGGTGTCTGAGGAATGAGCCTGAAGGCTTACATGTTCTTTTGAAGAACAATGAAGTTGAACAAGCTTTCAAATAGGTTGGCTATTGGAGATTTTGTGAAAAAAGTCGAGGCCACATGAAAGTCACCAAAGAATTTGCTTTCAATTTCATAGGATTGAATGGAAAGGTTGGAGTGCTTGAATTACCAATCTCTCCAAAGGTTATATCTATAGTCACTGAAATTCCAAGGAGACAGAAGAGGTGGTTTAAAAACTTCAAGTTTGATATGACTCCTTGCAAGGAATTCTTAAAGCCAGAGTTCATTGATTTAAACTTAAAAAAAATCAGTGCCCAAGAGCTTTGTCAAGGATTCATATGCTAATTTGCTTACCTGCATATTGAGATACTTTACCTGTGAGGGTAGGTATCATAAGGTGTATTCCTATCACTTCAGACCTCTGCTTCATTCCACTGGAAAGATATCTCAGGATTTGACTTTCTATCTATTTCATAGCCTAAGCAAAATGTGTGACAAGGTTTAGTTGAAGAAGGAAGCCTGTGAGACCTTCTTGTTTCATCATGGCTTAGACAAATTGATCATTTTGCATGAGCTCTAGAAAATAGATAGGGAGTGGTCCATTTTCTTGTTTATTTTTGGATTCAAGAATGAAACTGGCCTCAGCCCTCAGGCTACGAGGATTTCTTCACCAATAGTTAGTCATCTTGAAGAAACAAGATCAAGAATATTCGTGAAATTGAAAGCCAGGAAGCAGGTGAAGGAGCCCATGAGACAACTAGTAATTTAAGACACACCTCAATAGTCATGAAAAAAGAAGGTTCGGATCAAAGAAGGTGTACAAGAGTAATCCACAAGCGCAACTGTCCAAAGAAGAGTAACCAGGAGCTAGCTAGCTAAAGAAAAAGGTAAGACAATGGTTTTTGAAGGGAACCCAACTTAAAAAGGAAGTTTGAATGATTTTCTTCAAGCTATTGACATTGAAGAATCTCCTCTGGTCTGAGCAGACTTAATGGAAGCAAGTAAAGGCAAAACCAAAAAAGCCAAAACCTTCAATAAACTCAAATTTGATGATAAGGCTTCTGAATTTGTTTTTAAGCAAGAAGACTGTTTACAAGGCATTCAAAAGAGATACAAGAGGCACAACCAGAAACAAGTGAGAGAGGGGAGGTAGCAAAACTACATGAAGGACTTGTGGTTTCATAATAAAACATCATCACAATTGCATAAAAATGACAGAGGTAAGGCAGTTATCTCTCAACAAGAGGAATGTAGTTTTGAAGAGTTGAAGAAGAAACTGGAGCTAGAAAATCTTGAAATTACCAAACTAAGAAAAACCTGAAGAAAATATGCAATCAAGGAAGCTTATTTTAACAAAATGGAGGCTCTGTGGGAAGATAAAAGAATTTCAATACCCGAAGTGGTTAGCTATCATGCTCAATACCTCACTTATATAGTCCTTGCAATAAAAGAAGCAAGATACATCAGAAAATTCAATGCAAAATTGAGAGTTGGAACTCGAACTATGAAGAGGCAAATTGAAGATCTGAAGATACAGTTGAACCAGCCTAAAGGACATATTCAGCTAAGAAAAGCTACATAGCAAGTAAGGCTAAATCATAAATTTTAATGTGGACCATCTTTTGAAGTTTACTTTGCAGAATGGTAGCAGTTTATTCATTTTTGAATAGCTTCATGGCATATGCAAGAGCCATTTCAAAGGAAAGAAAAATCAGGGAAGTTAAATTTTGGCAGAAAATTGTGTTTTTGAAATCACAAAGTAGTTTCGTAGCATGCTACAAAACTATTGTAGATGATGCCTAATGCATAGCAGTTTCATACTGCTTTACAAAACTGCTATAGCTGCATATAATGATTTTGTGGGCTAACTTTGAGAAGAAAAAGGAAATATTTGTGAAGATGGGCATCTAAAACAGATTACTTACATGGTATAAACATTAGGAAAGGGAAAAACAAGGCCAGGGAAGACATTCATGAACTCAAAGATTTATCTTATGAAAGTGGTCATTATTTCATAGCTAGAACTATTCATGATGTTTCAGGCAGCATTAAAGGAGTTTTTTGTCCTACCATGTATATGGGTGCAAGGTCTACAACATAGGGAAAACAAGCTAATCCAATGAATTTCATGTAATTAAGAGGAACAAAAGGGATAGTAAACATCGAAGATCCATTTGGGGACCAAAAGAAGAAAAATAGGAACAACTTCCTAATATCTAGGAACAGTCAAAGGAAGAGACATCAAGGGTCAACATGAAGTTTAAATCCTCCACCAAAGCCAAACTGAAGAAGACCACTTGTTAGAGAACGAGTTTGTATTGTAATTAATGCGAAATACCAACATAATGAGGAGTTACACTCGTAATTGTTTTAGGTCTCTAGAACTACCAGATAATAGTCAGTTATATTAAATAGTTGTTTTTAAGTGTCAATAGATGTCAAATTAGGAAGAATTCGAATTCCCCTCATGCTGGAGGAAGGAATCTATGTAATGAACTCTATATATGGGATAAAATCGAATGTATCAAGGGTTGGAAATTTTCAGATAAACTCTCATATTTTGCTTTTATGTAAAGACTCAGTTTTAAGTAATACTGTATTTGGCTTTGCTTCTCAAGAATCAGAAGGAATTCAATGTTCAAAATGTCTTGTGTTGTCCTCTTTTCATTATTTACAATGGTATGAATGTATGATTACCTAGAAATCATTGTTTGTGTTGTAACTTCCTTCATACATTTATAAACTGTGTTGTCCCTTATGTTTCTGATGTATTATCCATGTGTTGAATTCTAGATGCCCTGACTTCCATGTAAAGCTAAAATTATTGTCATACTGAAACATTTTTGACTCCATAAGCCCAATGAATATTTTCTAATTGTTTCAAACATTTACACTTCTTCATTTGTTTCATAGAGTTAGCCATCTTATTCATTATCAAAATATTTAATCTAGTGAGAGAGCCCTCTCAGTTTGAGGAGGCTAAGCCTTAGCGAAAAGTTGGTTTGAAATAGTTGCTAAGAGTCTTCCTGATTAGCAGCCTATTAGGTGTTGATTTTGTGATAACAGCTGCAATGAAGGATATTTGGGGGAACATCGAGGATTAATACAGGGTAGTATTTTGAAAGGTACTATAGGGCCTTAATTATTTGTATATTCAAACGAGCATGATTCAAGCGAGCGTTGTTGAGGCGAGCCCGAAGCGAGTGAGCATAGTACCTTATACAACTGAGCTTACTACATACCTCTGAGTATTTCAATACCCAGAAGGATCACTACACATCGAGTCTACAAAGGAAATGGAGATCATACAAAAATTGAAGAGTCTGAGCCTAAATCTTGCAATGTTTCCCCTTCAGACGTTACACGAGTTTCATCAGGGCGTCACAGATGAGCTCAATATATGAGAGCAATGAACTCTATTGGTCATCAATGAAGTTAAAATAAACAATCAAAATATGTTCAAGGAAAATAATAAAGCGATGTAGGATAATGAGGAGGTAGCTAAGCAAAACTAGTAGTTGGAAGAGGCCATAACCAAAGAACACAGTGAGCTTCCAGAGCCCCAGATCCCAACTGAGGTAGCTTCCATAGAAAATATTTAGAAACTAGTAGTAGTAGTCATTGAATTGAAGGAATAGGTGGAAAAGATTCACTTCAAATTACAAATGCATATTATAGAGCTCCAGATGAAGTTGTAGCGTACAATGCTACCAGAAGTTCGTGAGTAGCGTGAAGCTTCCATCAAAATTGCTAAGGTTCAGATAGAGACTATAGTCAATGATTGTAGTAAACTTTTTGAATATACATTGGAAGTGTGGGCCAAGTTGTAGGAGGAACCACGTGTGTAGAATATTGAATAAGATATCAGATACAAGAAATTATAGTCTTATGAACTTCAAGCCATGACATGGACCTTAGCAGATGTGAAATGATTTGCCTATTTCCAGGAAGGAACATTGCTATAGGGACAAATCAATGAGTTGTCGAAAGGCACATATCATCTCCGTGTGGATGTAACCTTGGGAATATGAGGCTTGACAGTTCTCACTGGAAGTAGAGGGAAAAAATGAAGAGAATGTAGTAAACCAAGAGGATAATCGACCTCATATCAGGGAGGTTGACCACAAAGAAGCTCATTGACAAAGTTCAATAGGTCGCAAAATAATGCACAACAATTCTCCATCCATTATAGACTGCATATAGAGGCTTAAAAGAAAATATCAAGGACATACCAACATAGTGACTCAAATAAAAGTCATATCTTTGTGTTAGGGTCTGTTGGGTAGGGGTCCGCTAGGTCTATGTTTTGTCTGAGTCATTTAAAGACTCCACAATTTGACGAGCAGAGCGTGATTAGCGTAGGGTTATAAGAGTCAAAGTGGATTTATGGTGGGTCAAATCCCCTTCTTTTATAGTGTGAATAAGACATGTTATAATAGTTTCACATAGTTTGAAAATTTGTTAAGAAGGAAAACCCTTTACGACTATAAGAATAATGCTAGTGGTTCACGAAGGTCATATTAAGCCCTAAATTGTTAAAAACCTTATAGACACACTGTATAGTCACTTTGGATGCAGAAACTAAGTTCTAACATCCCCCAATATTGCCTTAGGTGAGACAATGGTTTGCACAAGTAGGTCATTTTCAAAAGGATCAGTGGTATAAGGTTTGTTGTTTAGCGTAGCTAACTCTAAGCCTAGGTCTAATCCCATGAAGCCAACACATGTTATAATGTTTTTCATAAAATCAACAACATAGAAAACATGCTTAGCATGAAATTGGGAAAGAAACTCTATACCAGCAATAGTGCTTCCCCCCTTCTTAAATTCACATTCGAGTTTCCCTAAATCATAAAGAAAGGCATTAGGATGAAGGTCATCATCAACATATGTGGCCATGAGCTTCTCATCCCTAGTTTTAGGATCAGCAATCTTCATCACAAAAACAAGAAACACATTAAGTACCATTATGGAAACTCTCTAGTGACTCCAACTTTGGAAATTATGGAACATGTTTGTTTTGTACCTTTTCTTCAACTCGGTTGATCTCATCTTTGAACATCCCTACAACTACTACTACTATTGTGCACCTACGACATTCAACCTAAACAATACTTCTAGATGTTAATATTCAACTCCCATTCCTTACCTTCATTGATTAATTCATATCAACTACACCAACATTGACTTCACTCAAATAAAAAGCTTAAAATAACATCCATATACCTCTTCTTGATCCTAGTCTTGACATGAAACTCCATAGTTCTCAGCTACATTTTCTAAGATGATACCCATGGGAAAAAGTGAATGGATTCTTTTCTGAAAAATTCAACCTATTGCAAGGGGCAACAAAAGCCATCATTTCCTTTGACACAAATATTTAATAAAGTAATCATATATCTATCCTTGTGAAGGCATGTGTATCTATATGTGTGTGTGTGTGTGTGTGCGTGTGTGTGTTTGTGCTTCTGTGTTTGTGTGTGTGTGTGTGCATAAATATGAAGGGAATAGTAAGCTATCTTAAAGACATAGAAGAGTATGGAAAAAACATCAAATTGAAACTATTGACAAAATTAAAAGCCTTATGTTTACAACATCATTAAATTTTATTAATATTCATTGACTCCACTCCTACACTAACACATGAAGAAAACAACTTGAAATCATAAACTTATCTAAATTGAAACCTACTATGATAATCCAATGGTAGCAATTAGATATTGATATACCAATGTCATAAAACCCAACTTTAATTGCAATTGCAACATCCACAATTTCTTGTAGGAATGAAGACTGATTTATATTGACAATCCTGATAGGTACAATCTTCAAATAGATAACATGGTAAGAAGCATGTATTTGTCACAAAAAATTAGGCATCCAACAAGAAAATAATTCATTTGACACATGGATTGGTAGGATATACACCTGGGAATCAAGCATAAAAGGAAACCATCTTGTACTCATTGGAACATTGAGATCCAGATGTAAGAACAATACCCACTACAATATCACCAACTTCAACTGGATTAAGTCCAATCTTGTCAATCAATGGTTGCAGGAAGCTAGAGAACATTCAGAGATAGATTTGTGCACTCATGCTTCATGGACCATAATGATTACTGGGGATATTCTGAAACTAGATAAAAATATCATCAATCAATTTATCGGTGTAACCACTAATCTATACCTTCAAAATAAGAGAAAGAAACTCATCAACAAGAGTATCCTTAAATCCTCTACATTTAGCCTTACAACTAGGGGTACGATAAGCTTTGCAAAAGTGACAATAAGATATAGAAAAACTAGGTTTTGATCAAGTAATAAACAATAATTAAGAAAAAACTGAACTCAATCAACTACATATGATAAAATGTAATGTGTTGGAAGTGATTTCCTGAAAACCCATCAATTAAGCTAGAAAGAAATGGAAACTTATGCAAAAATGACAACATCATCACCAAACTCAACAACTCTTTCATAACAAACAATGTCTCCAGCAACACATACTGAAGCTGGGTCAAAAGAAAATAATGATCGATACTTATATTCTTGCTAGAAGATCCATGTGTTAAATCTACTCAACACAATCTTAACTCTCTTCTAATGTAAATAATATAAAATACATTTTTAATAATATATTTATGTAAAAACAAAATTAACAACTGCCCAAAACAAGGGTACAATGAATCTAGTTAAGGTGATTCAATGTTTAGTATTCACCTTGGCTTGGGAATGATATTCCATAGCTACTGGTTTTGGGCCCATGGTATTATGAAAGTTATATTTGGATGGAAGAAGCCTATAAATATGCTTATTAGTCTCCATTGAAATGTGACAAAGGTTGAGTAAGTATGGACTTCCCGACCATGATTTTTAAGGGGCCAAGGGTATAGCAAGTGTGGGCTCCCAACCCATTGTAATGGATCAAGGTTTTACCAACATGGCGAGGGTTTCATGGGATTATGTTACCTAGGTTATCCCTAGAGTTGGTGTTTTCCTTCGTCCTTCAAGAAATCAGCACTGCATCTCAGGGCTAACAAGTACTAATGTTTTCATTGAGGATACCAAGAGCTCCTTTGATGACTATTATAGACTTCTACATCAACTGTCTTTCAAGCTTCTTGTAATGATTTCTTGAGCTATTGCTTGAATCATATGCTATTATGATTTCATCTCCTGAGAATGATGCATCCTAGTATGCTTCTAATGTTTCCTACATTGATAGCTATAACGAAAAGAACTCGGTGGAGGAGATGATCTTAATCATAGTAGAAACATTTTACTTCCTCTTTCTTTGAATTCTTCTTTTCATCTCCTTCCACTTCTTCAGTGATATGGGATTCTTCCCTTCCTATTTTGTTGTCGTCATTCTTAAATTTAGGAAAATTTCTCTTGTAGTGCCCATATTCACGATAACCATAACATTGGATTTTCGACATATCCTTCTTGCTCTTTTTTTGAGAACCAAACCTTCCAAAATTTTCTTTCTTCTTAGTTATGGCAGCAAATGTTTGTGCTTGGTCATTTGATGGTACATCCCTTTTTCCTTTAGCTTGGTTTCTTCAATTTTACATAATGAAAAAACATTATTGAATGAGGTAGCTTCCTTGTTTCTATATATGCTTGATGTAAAGTTGCCCCATTCCTCGAGTGGTACATTGGAACTATTGTGGTAATTTATTTATTGAACATTATTTCTCCCAATTTTTGTAGTTGGTCTCTTATTTTTGATACCCTCATAAAGTATGAGGCTATTCCCTCTTCATTTGATATCTTAATCTTGTAGAGTTATTGTCTTAATGATATCAGTTCTCCAACAAGACTTATGGATAATAATTCTTCTAATTTATCATGTATTTATTTTGATGTCTCCAACT
Organism: Pinus taeda; assembly: GCA_000404065.3. Classification (NCBI taxonomy): domain Eukaryota; kingdom Viridiplantae; phylum Streptophyta; class Pinopsida; order Pinales; family Pinaceae; genus Pinus; species Pinus taeda. The sequence continues at coordinate 45,929 of APFE030732527.1, read as the reverse complement.
TTGATACATAGGGTATGAGGGGATATTTGGTGTATTCTATAAGGATCATTTGAGCTTTTACTTCCCATTTCACATACGTTGCTAGATATTAAGCTTCTTCCTCTAGAGGCTTAGTAATTGATCCCTTTAACATGTTCATTGACTTCATTTTCTATGGGGATCGATATGTCCTCTTCTTCCATGCAAGAAAGTTTGATGACCCAACTAACTTGTTTATTTCCTTGCAAAATGAAGTAATTTTAATATAAAATTTAGTCATAAATATAAATGTACTTACTTGTCTAGTCAATATTCTCCTTATGAAAATATCTTCAACTTTAATCCTTGATTTTCATGATGATATTGATAATAGAAGATGCCTTCTTGATGTATATGTCTTCCTTCAAAAGTGATCCTTCAAACAGAGGGAGATCACCCAGATTCCTCGATGATGATGAAAACGCCTCTTATTTCTTCCCTTGAATGTAGAGACCTCGAAATGCAACAATGTATATTTGTTATAGGTAGGATCCTTGAGGTATTCTTTGATGATGATGTTTGAGCTTCCCAATAAATCTTCAAGTGAGAAACCCTTATTTTGATAAGCTAGATTTCTGAGGTGTTCTTTGCTTGTACTTGGTCCTTGTGAATGGCTTCTTGATGCTATGATGTCAATGTTTTGATCTTTGTTGATACTCCTTTTGATTATCCTTCTAGTGTTTGAGCCTTTGAGTGTCCTTCTTTTAGATTAATTTTCTTGTCTCATCACCTTAGCTCTAATACCATGTTGAGAAATCTAAGGGCAACTAAACTAGGTGATTTATCTTACCTTGATAATTGCTTGTAATATCCTTTTACTTATCTTGAGTAGCTTTATTATTATTTTTTTCTTATCATCAAACATCTACCAAACAATAAATGACAATGACACAAGAGGACACAAGATATAGGTTATCAAGTAGGGAAAAAATCTCTCCTTTTGATAGGAAAACCCACAAGAACTCTTCTCTTCATATATAACTCCAATTGATGATTTTAAAGACCTCTGACCATTGACCAAGATTCATACAAGACCAAGTCAACATTATTTATTTATTTTCATAGATTCTAACAATAGACTTCAACCATCCAATAATTTCTTGAGCAAATTCAACCCCTAGAACTAATTTTTGCAACTTCGATCTAGCAGATTCACATTTTTGACCTTGATGAAAGTTCATAGCTCTGACCTTGCAGCTTCACACCTCTAACATAGAGGAAACTTCATAGCTTTGACCTTGTATCTTCACATCTTGGACCTAGAAGCAACTTCACAACTTTGACCTTGTAGCTTCACAACTTCAACCTTGCATCTCCACAACTTCGACATAGAAGTAGCTTCACAGTTCACAAATTTGACCTAGAATTAGCTTCAGAATTTTGTCTTGCCTATAATATGTAGAAAAAACTAACACGAGAGAGAGAGAGAGAGGGAGGCAAAAAATTTTGATCTTTCTCTTCTTCTTGTTTTTCATCCCTTTTCCAACTTCTATCCTAGGAGATCAAACTTTCTTGAGAGTGTGTCCAAATAAGCTCGATTTCCTTATAATTGATAGGATTTTGAGGGGTACAAATTTCTATCTTTAGGCTGACTTGTCCCTTCATCTATGCCAACTTGATATGTCATAATTACATATGTCATTGTGAAGGTTGAACCTAGTTACATATTTTAACACCCCCCCCCTCCCCTTCTTCATTATTCACATTACTAAGTTTAGTAACTCGATACTCTCCAAGTTTTGAGGGATTTTCCTCCTCTTAGGTTATCAAACCCTTTGGCATTCTATTTTATGCTCTACTCACACACTCTTACTCTCCTTCCTGAGGTAGAATGATTGATTCAAGAAATACGGTGTTTTTAAGTGGTGGTTTAATCAATTAACAGTCTAATGCTATAGATAATGGGAAACCTTAGAATGTTTATTATATTTTTTAATTAAGGGTCATTATTTCAATTACGTTCTTAGAGTTTTAAGATGGTTTGATAGATCACAAAATTTGTATCCTCTGTTCAGGTCTGGGGCACTTGAAATGGGCTCTCTCGCCATTCCTTTTAATGTTTTATGGTTTCCCCACATAATGCAATGATCTATTTGACTTTTAATGCCAATTTTCATCCAGAGAGAGTAACTTGATTTTTGGCTCTGAGTTTGGCACTATTTTTCACCATATAATAGTTGTTATCATGTATTTCACCATGCATTCACATTTATCCTTTTGTTTTATTTGTATTTCCCTCACCTATCTGATTGGTGTTTTTTTTTTTAGTTTTACTTTACTCTTAAATTTCACCTCTAGTTAAATAAACCTCAGTGGAGTTGTTGTGCTCCTATGAATAGTTATTTTGGACAATAGTTTCAGAGGAATTGTTTTTGTTACCCTATACTTAATTGTTACGATTATTCTATTTTTCTTAAAATTTATATTCGATGCTTATTTTTTGAACAACATTGACTACTTCAAACACTTCCTTGTGACATTGTTTACAACAATTTATTTCTTGCACAAACCAAGAGTCTCGTCATTTAAAAAAATTTCCTAGGTAATATATGGAAATAAATCCCTTTATATTTCTTAAGGTTTGCAATTAAATTTAGCTCCTACTTACTAACAAATCCTTCTTCCTTATTTGTGTTCCAAGCCTAGCATTTTACTGTTATCTCAAGGAAAGTGTGGAAAATATCCTGTGATTATCCATATCTTGGTTTATTCCAGGTACCACACTATCAACTAAACTTATTTTTTTTTAATTTTTTTTGCAAGGATGTTATGGCCCTATGACATTCTCTAGCCTACCATTTCCATAAGCATAATTGGCTTAATTTTTAAAATGAAATGTTTATATTTAATTTCTAAGACTGAGTCTATTGTTACTCAATTTTACTAGTGTGTGAAGAGTCTCTATTACTCATTTTTTAACAAATATTAAGTATGCATGTATTCTTTCTAGGTCCTCGTTAAATGATATAATTGAGATACATGTATTATATTTCCTTATGACGATGTTTCCTTAACAATTGTGTTGTAGCAATATAAAATTTCTTGAGTATTTGATTTACTAGGTTCTATAGATGAAATCTTTTTAATTACTAGAAGACAATATAGATGTAATGTTTCTCAATTTATTTCTGGAATTGAAAATTTCCCTCAAATATATGAGGCATACTCAACCTAGGTCTATTTTCAATAAGAGAGAAAATAATATTTCATGGTTAGAAAGTGCTTTGTTTCTATATAACTTATTAGTCTCATCTCTATGTATGTTATGTAGTTGTACTATCTGTTATAAATAACTTAATTTTGTTTCTTTTCATACATATTTGGCATTATAGTAGGTCTCTAATTATTTTATTTCTAATCAGTAAATTCCACTAAGCCTTCATGCTCAACTTTTCTTCTCCTTGGTTTAATTTTAATAATCCAAAACCTTCCATACTAGCCCTCGGCCATGTTCAACGTCAACTACTTCTAAGAAAATTCTTGCTTTCAAGGGAGTTAGTTGTAAGACTCCTAAACTATGAGTTTCTCCATGTTCTCCTTAAGAGGGTTTTTACACATTATGTAGGAAATACATTTGTTAAAGGTTAGCAAAAAACAATTCCTTTTGTAATTTTTTACTGTTATGCTAATCCTACTCCTTATTTAAAGGTGTAACAAAGATTCCTTTTTAACATTATTTAGATTATTTAGAGAGGAAAAAATTATATGCTTATTTAATTGAAAATATTTTGATAAATTGCATAAATGTTATCATCTACATACTCTTCTTCTTGTGCATACAACCATAATATATCTAAAAAATCATAATTTTTAAAGACTTTCTAACCAAGCAGTCTATTCAATTATCTAAAAAAAGTGAAAATATAATAGGAGCAAGAACGCTCCTCTCAACCAAATGAACTATTGTCACAACAATCCCCCCTAAGCCTCAAGCTTCCCTTCTATTAGAAATGTTAATTATTAGTTCATACTTTTCCTCCTTTTTCCGTAGCAATGCCCAACTAGTTCAATATATGAATTTCTATTTTCTCATATTTTGTTTCTATCTTACAATATCTCTCTTCCTCCAACCCTACAAGAAATTTTTATCACATCATAGCATTTCAGGGTTTAGGATTATTTGGAAGATGGAAGTTTAGGTTGTGAAAACTATCACTTCAAAAACCATCTCTTGTTGGACTCTCTAACACCCTCCTCCCACATCTACCCAAGGAACTAGCAAGACAAGGTAAACATGCAACGAGAGGCCACTTTGATATGATTCTACCTCTTAGATCACATTAAGACAGTGGAACTGGTAGAAACACACCATAGAGACATTCAGCATAATCAACAGAACCCTAAGAAGACAAGCGAGCCACTTAGACAATATGTCCCTGAGTCCCACTATTGTTTTAGGTCCCTTGGGCCGTCGTCGCCCTAATTTTATGGGAAAGGGAGTGACCTAAAACCTAAAGTCACTCTCAGAGGCCTACCTGCTAGAGAATGTAGACTGAAATTATCAATAATCTATCACTGACCCTGGGATTTAAGCCACTTTTTCAGGCTCAGAGCGTAGGAACCAATACATTTCTTCAAATCAGTAAACTAACAGGGAGATGAAAGTACTAAAGAAAATACGTGTTCAAGATCTTGAATGGATGCCTACTAGCCATGAAAGACATTTCGTCAAACATATCATTGACATGTAACCTATGGGTGTAAACAATAGAACTAAGTGTAGGGATCTCATACTTATTTAAGAATCACTATGAACCATTTTTCCCTCATGCCATTTTTTTCATTATCATCTATTAGGTTATAGGAACATTATCCATTCACATATAAGTAAAAACATGTTGAGAGCCATCCGTAGCTATTGTCATAAAATTTGCATATAACCAACATAATAGCAACATAAATACAATAAATAGATCAGCCATCAAATCCATAAATACATCAGTACCTTTTCACATGAAAATCAAAAGAATGGATTTATCATTAATGAATGCAATGAACCAATTGGACATGGGAATAATACATTCGACCCGAGCATAGATTGGTTGAGCCAAATATCTCTTCATCTATTCACCCCCATGCCACATTCCAAGCATGAATGTGGGATCTCATAAAACACATCAATGAAAACTCATTCAAGGCTTCCAGAGGCCATCCGCCTCACCCATAAAACAATGATTCCACCTCACAGTATGAAATCACAAAAAATATCATCAGAATGGTCTCCATCCAAGCCTTATGGGGCTTGTAGATAATTTTTCCAACCACAGCTTCTAGAACTAGTAACTCAACCCACAACTTATCCAGGGCTTCCATAGCGTTTGTCCAATCAAGGCTTCCAGGAATAGTAACTCAACCCACTAATGGATTCTAGAGCGTTTTTCCAACCAAATATTCTTGTACTAGTAACTCAACTGAATCTATTATAGGGGTTCCAAAGTGTTTGTTCAACTAGGGCTTCGAGGACTAAGAAATCAACCCAATCTAAGGAAACATGCGAACCAAAAAAAAACAAACAATGGAAGTAAACTCACAATCACCATGACTATCTAGGAAATTGAAAAGCTAGGTAATCCACTTCAATGCAGGCAATATTCCATGCCAATGGTAGATCACAACCAAGAAACCACATGCATATGCCGTGCATGCCAAAACTAGTGAAGAAATGATACATTCCACTCGGTACCTGCAAGAAAATCTGATGTAGTTGCTGATGTCAATGCCTGCCTGTACTTTCTTACTCTTTGTTTTCCTTCTTGCTCTAAAAATCCAAGCATGCCACACCCTCCAAGAGTGCTCCAAGAAATATTTAAGTATCCAAGAGTATGCGAGAGATCTTCAACACTCAACTCACAAAAAGTTATCCACAAATCCTCATAATCCTTTTTATTAATGAGGCCTCTATTTTATTCATTTTCAATTATTTCCTTCATTTTCCTCGTCACATGCAACCTATGACCTTTCACCTCCTTTTTCTCCTAATTTGCATTATTTTCATAAATAAATGTGCCATAATGCCTTTTAATTCCTTATCCATTGACTTTGCCTATTTCCTTAGCCCTAAACAACAAAATAAACACCACCTAGGATATGTTTCCCAATATTCAACTTTGAATAAGTGTCCAAGTCATTCATGGTTATTTCTTTTAACATTTATTACATGGATTTTTCACCAAGGTTGTTATAGAACCCTCCCCCTTGGGGGACACCGCCCTTGGTGTTCAATCACATATATACCTCAACAACATGCTGAATAATACATACTACTTATGGAGCTTTACCCAACTTGATGTAGTATTTACAATGAAAGATCTCCTCAAGAGATAACATCATGACAACATGTCAACATACTACATAGTGGATATTTATAACACAGCTCATTATTGTATTTACAATGATCATCCTACTGAGTTCCAATTCATATGACATCATTACATCATGATAACATAACCACATGATATCATAATAACATAACACCCATACCACATAGTGCAGCTTTATAACACAGCTCATTACAATATTTACATCCATACACATGTGTACATATAACAACATCATCAAAATACATATACCAAAAACATATGCAAAATCATATATCAAATCATATATCAAACATATACTGAAATCATATCTAACCATATATATGAAAACATCATATAGCATATATCGACCATCTTAAAGAATATATCAATCACCATAAATCATATACTAAACCAACATAAAAAAAATTCTAAACCAACATGAAGCATATACCAAGGCATCATAAGAAAATACTAAACCACCATAAAGCAACTACCAACCACCATGAGAAATTACCAAATCACCACATCAAAGTTGCTTTGCCTCAACCTACAAACAAGGAAGGATACATGGCCTGCATTTGATCCACATCTCCCATGTAGCTTCATTGGGTCCAAAGTTCTCTCATTTCACTTTAACTTGCTCTATCTCTTGGTTCTGGAGCATGAGCAACTTTTTCTACAATACATAATGAGGCTTCGGCTCAAATTATGCATCAGGTTCGACCTGTAGTACATACTAGTCAATCACATGATCATAATCTTTAACATACTTCTTAAGTAATGAGATATGGAAAACGTCATGGACTTTCACTATTAGAGGTAGTGAGAATTGATAGGCTACTATCTCAATCCTATCAATGATACTAAAGGGTCCACAAAATCATGGTTCCATTTGGCACATGATCCAATCCATAATGAGCTCTTCCTCGATTTGATGAGCAAGTAAACCCATTCCCCAACTTGGAACTCCTTGAACAACCTGTTCATGTCTGCATAACTATTTTTCCTATCCTATCCTACCTTAAGATTCTTTTGGATAACCTACATCTCTTGTTCCATGTCTTCCAGTTTGCTCCAATCAATAGTCTACTAACCAGATCACTCCAACTAATGGGAGCATTACAACTCCTCCCATAAAATGCATTAAAAGGAATCATCCTCAATAAGTCGTGATAATTGTTGTTGTATGAAAACTCAACAAAAGGGAGATACTCTTCCCATTTTCATTGTTGATGCATCACATACATTCTCAACATGTACTCTAATATCCTATTGAACCTCTTCATTTGTCCATCTGTTCGCAGGCGATAAGATGTGTTGAAGGCCAACTCAGTGCGCAAACTTGCAAATAACTCCTTCCATAACTTGGAAGTGAAATTTTCATCCCTGCCTGACACAATCCTCTTAGGACACCATGTATTTTATGAATACCTCTGCCACATCACTTGCTAAGTATATATACTTCACTAGAATAAAATGTGCAAACTTTGTCAACTTTTCCACAATGACCATGATGGAATCATGTTGCTTGGCTACTTTCACAAACCTATGATGAAATCCATGGAAATGAGCTTCCATTTCCACTCGTAAATAACGATCAATTGTAGCATTCCATCTAGGTGTTTGAACTCTTCTTTCACTTGATGATAGTCAAAACATCTTGCCACAAACTATGTTGCATCCCTCTTCATATTCGGCCAATATAATGTCTCTTCACCACTGTGAGTGTCTTCTGATAACTTGGGTGACCCAAATAAGGTTTTGCATGAAACTCCCTCAAGATCACCATTTTTTATCTCGCTACTGTCTCATACATATTTTCTGTCTCAAAACCTGGCCAATGCCTCTACTGTAAGACAATAGTTCATGCCCTGTGCACCTGCACCTACACCCGTACATGTACCTATGCTTATACTTGTACTTCCACCTGCACCTATACCAATAGATGTACATGTACCATGTACATTTACCTGTACCATGACCTATATCTATACTTGTACTATCATCCTGCTACAACTTGTGCACAATCTCCATATACCTAACATCCTATTGTCTTACCTGCAAGATCAAATCTTGTAAGTCTGTCCCATAGGAGCTCATAGATACCAAGTGATGTACATGTACCCATCTGTTGAGAGAATCTACCACCCTGTTCTCCTTTCCTTTGATGTACCTTATCTCAGAATCAAAGTCGTAAATCATGGCCAACCATCTAGCCTGTGTCACATTCAGATTCAGTTGGTCAAACAAATACCTCAACTCAATTTGATCACCCATAAGAACAAACTACCTATGAAGAATATAGTGCCCCCACATATTCAATGCATTTATAATCACTGCTAATTTGAGATCATGCATGCAATAGTTCTACTCATAATTGTTTAGTTTCCAAGACTTATAGCATACCACATGTTTGTCGCACATAAGGACTCCACTAAGCCCTCTCTTGAAAGCATTTATGCATACCACAAATTCCTTATCTGGATCTGCAATCAATAGTGCTGGTGCATGTGTCAACAACTCCTTAAGTTGTTCAAAGTTAGTCTCACACTCCTCAGTCCATTCAAACTTCTTACCTTTCCTCTGCAAGGATGTAATGGGATAATAAATATGCAAGAATTTATTAATGAACCTCCTGTAATATTTGGCCAAACCAATAAAAGATCTCAACTCATCCACACTCTTAGGAACTACCCACTCCATGATGGCCCTTATCTTCTCTTGACCTATTTCAATGCCTTCCTTGGAGAAAACATGTTCCAAGTAGTGCACCTCAGTCTAAAAGAAACTACATTTGTTGAGCTTCCCATACTACTGATGCTCTCTCAACACCGCTGCTAACTGCTCAACATACTCTTCCTCACTTTTAGAATATACTAGTATATTATTAATGAAGAAAATGATGAACTTATCCAAATATGGACGCAACACACTATTCATCAAACACATAAATGTAGTTGGAGAATTAGTTAAGCCAAATTGAACCACAAAAAACTCATAATGCCCATACGTAGTCCTAAATCCAGTCTTGTAAATTCCCTCATCTTTCATGTGTACCTTATGGCATTTGGATCTCAAGTCAATATTTGAGAACATTGTTTCTCCCTTCAACTAATTGAACAAATCATCACTCCTCAACAAAGGATATCAGTTCTTGATAGTCACGTTGTTCAAATTCCTATAATCAATTCATAATTTGAGGATACCATATTTCTTCCTCATAGAAAAGATCGATGCACCCCAAGGTGATACAATTGGCCTAATGTAGCCCTTGTCCAACATTTCCTTCAACTACAATTTTAACTGAACCAACAGAGATGTAATCATCTTGTAATGTTATTTCGATGTTTGAGATTCCCCTGGAACTAACTCAATCGAAAAGTCTAGCTCCTTGTGAGGTGAAAACTTTGTAATGTCCTCAGGAAATACATCACTGAACTGCTGCAACACTGGGTACCTGTTCAACGTATCTACATCCTTAATCTCCTTAATCTTCTCAATAGAAATATGTATTGCAAATAGCTTACACCCTTTCCTATGGCTACGCTTTGCTTGCATAGTTGTCACCAACCTAACTGATGTGTCTTTCTTCTTCCCTTGCAAGACTATTGGTTCTCCATTTTCATCAACACACTCAATAGCTTTGCCATAGTAGTCAACCTTGGTTCTATGTAGATAGAACCAATCCATGTCGAATAACATATTATATGAATTGATCAGTAATACATTCAAATGTGCTATTGTAGGCATACCATTTAAGTCAAGTGTCCAAGCTCTTACCTAATGATGCACTCGCTCCATTGTACCTGTAGCCAACTGCACTAACCAAGACTCTACATGCAACTCCTTATTCAAACAACATTTATCCATCAATCTAGGACAAAAATATTTATATTTAGATCTAGGTTCAATATAGAAATAACTTGATCACAAAGCTTATCATCCATCTCAATCACAGATGCATGATGTTCTGCATGGTTTTTGCCCACAAATGCATAGATACGAGGAATACTCTGCCAAACATCTCCAATAGTTTGCACCTCCTATGCACTACATATCTAGTGTCCACCACCCTGATTTTGTAGAAAATCTCTCCTGCGATGATCTTTTCCACAATTTCAACACTCTATGGGGCTTCTATCCTCCATCCTTGTTCTTCTCTTGAGCTTGATGTCCCTCTCCTCTATTGGATGCATTGCAACTCTTAGGTGGTGCAACATTCTCCTTGTTATGTATACGTTCTGGCCTTTCTCTCTTTTTATCCCATTTTCCTTTCTTCTTTACATTACCTCTCCAGTCTGGCTTAGTCTCAATTCTGCGCTTTGATTTTTCATATCAATGCTTTAGATTTCAAATGGCATCCTCCAATGATCTAGGATAATTGAATTGAATCTTGTATTTGAATGCAACCAGTAGTCCACAAATGAATCTCTCAATCTTACCCTTCTCCTCCTTGAGGTAAGGCACATACCTCAACAATTCCAAGAACTTACTGGTGTACTCATCATCTGTCATGGATCCCATTTTTAGTTCATAGAATTACTTTTCTCTGTCATCGAAGTATCTCTTTGAAAAATAATTCTTCTTGAATAGATGCTCAAATTCACTCCAGGTTAGATCTTACTCATTTATATCTCTGACGTGCTTCACATCTTCCCACAAAATGTTTTTTTTACCTTTAAGACTGAAGGTAGCCACTCTAACTTTCATGTTCTCTGAGTAGTTGTGCAACTTGAAGAATTTCTTCAAGCCAAACAGTCAAGCCTCTTCATCTTGTGATATGTTTATCTCTCCATAAAAGGTAGGTGGTTTTTCCTTCTTAAATTCGTCCGACAAGTATACCCTATTATTCCTCCTATATTGATGATACCAGAGATGATCATAGTGCCTATATAAATCAGAACTAGAATCATATATGTCTATCCCTCCTCCTCTTCGGAATATCCAATAATATGCCATGTCTAACTGTATAATCTCTATATGATTGATGACCATCATGAGATCTACTACCGTATGCCCCATTAGTTTTATCTTCATGTTTATGACTGATCTGTAGTGCTCCTTTTCACTACAAATCCGATAAAATCTGAAGTATTACTACATTTACCTCTGGTAACTTTTCCCATGACTTTATGATTCTTTCATTATCTACCTTACAACTAATTATATCCTCCTTTAAAATTATCAGTGTAACTTAAAAGTCAGAGGGGTTCCCAACAGCATACTGCTCTTCGGATTCATAAGAGAGTCTCTATACTCAACCATCTTGCTAGCTAGTTTCTATTTCTTCCTACAAGGCATAATATGTTAGATAAACCAAATCACAATAAACCAACATATCTTACTATAGCTCAGGGATAATACTTGTCTACAATATTACCAAATAAGTGTGATACATGTATAACATAATCATAACAACATATAGACATACATGAGTAAATGTATCAACTCATAAACATTACTCCATCTAAGATCCAATCATAAATGCAATCCCATATCAACAATGCATGCTATGACCTTATGCATGAAAACAACCATTACTACATTGTAAAAATTGCCACATGCAACTAGTAGTATGCATAGGAAGTGCCAAACCAACTACAAATACACATAATTGCATGTAGTCAAACATAATAGATCAGTTCTTGTAATCAACATACAAGACTGATGCATGTAATCAAAATATTAAAAAATGAAACCTAACATACAAGGATGTAAGTAGGTGTTGTACTGTACAACAACCCCCCATTTGATAAAAATTTTCTTTCTAACTATAATATTGAAATGGGTCCCTTTTAAAACATATATGTGGGAATAAAATTGGTATCAACTCATCATTACAAAATCTTTCATCAAAAGGTCCAACGGAAATGTTATATTATAAACCTTTTGAACAAATATGAAATCGGTCTTATCAATAAATATAAAATTCTTTATTTATTGCGATAAAGCGATCATAAGATCACATATTGCAACAACAAAGAAAACATAATATAAATACCCATTGACTTACCCCGATCCGAAAAGTGAATAACTATCAGTTATCGGGAAAGGCAAGCAACAAATATAACAAAAGGCCCTTCCATATTTATCCATTGTGATATCGCTATCAGCAATTGGGGGATATAATGCAATGCATGTTAAGACACCTTTAAAATCTCCCAATGCGATAAGGTGTATCGTCACCGGGGATCGACTATTTTGCAATAAAATAAGTATTACAAACCGAGCACATATCCAATTGCGATCAGATAAATCAAGGCGCGTGTTTCAAAATAGATTTAAAAGGCTTGCATGCGTTATTTTGGATTATTATTAAAAGCCTTCCCATTCCCGATAACAATTTACTTGTGATTATTCGCCAAAAAACTCAAGCCATGCTTGAATGAATCATTTGGCATATAAATGATACAATGGGTATTTAAAATGATTGACAGGTTAAGTGGCCAAATAATGAAGCAGTTATGGCGAGATCTTCCCTTAGATTGTATCTGCGGTAGTATTATTTTAATTTTTCATTACTCGCTAATTGATATAATTCTTTCATATTGGCTCACACCACCTATTCTCTGTATCACGTTCATTTTATTCCTTGCGTAGAGCTCCGCCAAAACAGCAAGTCCAAGCAAAATGGGAAAGAAATCCAAGAGATCCGCAACAGCAGTGGCTCCCGCAGTAACAATGCAATCCACTAGTGATCCAGGACCAAGAAAAAAGGGATTGATTTCAGACACGACATGTCTTGGCCTTGGAAACACAAGTTGGCAAAGCATATATAATTTAACTGAAGCAGAGGAGCCTGAGACAGTATCAGTACAAGTTGCCACAGATTCAACTAGAAAATCAGAGGCTTCCTTGAAAGATTTAGCTGACTCATATCTACACCTAATAGCAGCTCATGAAAAAATTATTCCATACACTGATGTAGGGCGATGGGCAGTAGAGGAGATCCTGGTTTTAAGAAGAACATTTTGCACAGTTGACGGAAGGGTCTTCGGCTAATTTCAACCTGATGATTTAAAGAAAATGTATCACTTGCCTGAACCTCAAAAGAAATACAATAAAGCCTTTCTTGAGAAGTTCACAAGTGAGAATGAGACTGAATCAGCCCCAATTCGGGAGTGGAGACAGAACACCGCAAGTCAAAAACATGAATCTTCAGATAAGTACTCTGTAGATTCATTATTTTCTCCTTACTGTTATGCTGGGGCAATGATGTGTAGAATTTGGGGATTACATGATTCTACAAAATTCACTATTGAAATGGTTCCTTTAATGGAAGCGGCAGTTAACACTAAAGTAATGGATTGGGGAAATATATTGTCAGATAAATTAGCCACTGCAATTCTTGAGTTTAGAAATAAAACTCGCGTGACCGATAGGTCTATTCCTCCATTTTATTTTAGTACTTATATTTTAGATACCCTTTGTTTCCATTCCAAATTTCCTGTACTCGGGTGGAGATGGACTTCACAAGTCCCCATGCCAATTCACATTTATCACCAAAAGCTATGGAAAGCACACTATACGGACCACTTGTACCATCTATAATGGTTTTATGTTGCCTAATTACTATGCCATTTTTGATAAGCCTGCCCCAAAGATTTCTTCGAAAGCAGAGGTTGACCTAACCACTGTAGGAAATTGGTTTGGGGAAGATAAGTTCACATACGTAAAGGTTTTTAGTATCCTTGCAAGACCTCATGTCCTTCCTCTATATATACTTGACAAGCTATTAGCTCGAGAATTGGCCTATCAAATTACAAACGCGGGAACATCCAAGACTCTTAGGAATTCAAAAAAGAAGGCTTGGCTTACTTTTCCTTTGAGATGTGGTGTTTATACTTTGCATAACTACAAGCATGCAGAGATGGAAGCAAATAAAATAAACATGCTCAACCTTGCAACCATTCCTAATAGGCAACTTGATCCAAGGAAAGTTTCCGATAACGTGCTTGAACAAGCCAAACTTACAAGGTTTGATGATGAGAAAGATGATTTTGATGACTTGTTTTCTTCAACAGAGTCATTATTCCAGGTACAAATGCTAGCCAAAATGAGATATAACGATGATAGGCTAGTAGAATTCAATAAGCTCAGAGAACAGAGATTGCAAACTCTACCTTTGGACTTATTAGCTACTACCCCGACAACACAATCAAGTGAGCCTGAACAACAATCATTGACAAACCTCCTACTGTAGGAAAAATTATCGAAAGAGGAAAAGAACAAGAACAGGAGAAAGAGCGGGAGAAAGAGCAGGAGAAAGAGCAGAAAAAAGAACAGGACAAGGTCAGCGAAAATATCAATGTGGATACTCAGATTAATCATAAACTAATCTAAGAATGGCAGCAATTTGACTCCATTATAAGAAATATGGAAGGTCCAAAAGGTGCCAATACAACCAAAGTAACAGATGGACAAGATACAACGTTAACAATGGTTACGAATGAAGGAACCAGCGGCCTACCCCCTAGCACCGATTTAGAAATGATTCCAAAATATCCCTATGATCAAATTATTTTGCAGGTGGAGGACATACCTCCATTAGATGTCTTTTACAGTCCCAAACACAGGGCTGTAGTGAAAAGATAGAGGAAAAGCAGAAGACCTGATCAATCTTCCTTGTTTCCAACACAAACAGAGACAACTAATGTAGTGTGGAAAGGAGAGTTTAATCCTTCCGATGACCTAACAAAGATTTCTCAGTATGCCAGAGCTTATTCGTCAGCCACTATGGACAAGGCATCAGAAGTAAGTAATCTACTTAAAGGAAAGGATCAAGCGATTATTTTATTGCAATCACAGGTGTCCGAAGCACAAAAAAAAATTGAACTATTGGAACAACAACTATCAACAGAGCAGTAATTAAACAATCAATTGAATAATAAATTGCTTGAAGAGAAACAGAGAATAGACTCAAGCACAATTCAAAAGCAAAAAGAATTATCTGAAGCATTGGCCAGGTTAAAGACAATGAATGAACTTATGATGAAAACGAAAGATGAGAAAATCACTCAGCTCTCACTTCAAGTGGAGAAGTTCAAGAGTCTTCCACAACCAGCCGATTTTAGGTCCGAAGCACTACAGATTAACAAAGCATTGGTTACATAGTTAAGACTGTTATGTCATAACATTTCTCTGCTTGAGCCCCTTTGTGATATAATGACATCAATAGTTGACAAATCAGTTGATGCTAGGCAGGATTTGGAACAGGCCGATGAGACTTTGACAAACTTTCTTGCTTGGGAAGACACCAATGAGGGGCAGGCGGCAAATCTACCCAAAATCCTAGAATCACACAAGGAGATCCCTTTCTTAGAATGGCAGCCACAACTGATGAAAGAAGAGAGAGAGGTTTCCAGATGTAGATTATCTACAAGTAATTTAATTAAGCTAATCAATAACATTCTATATCTATCTAACATGATTTCACAATGCACCCCAAGTAAATTGTTGTCAGCCAAGACATTCGAGCAAGCATGCAATCAAGAGTTGGAGAAGAATGGAAGATTAATCGCTAGCATCCAAAGTTTAACTTGGGATACATATTGGTTTTTCTTAGTAAAATCATACAATCAAAGGGCCACTCTCAAATGTTTAACCGATGCGATCGGTTGTATCATTCCAAAAATCCATGATGCCACATACTCAGCTCAACTCCATTCTCGTCTCAGTCGTCCTCTAGAATTGGAACCGATGCTTGCAATCTGCCATCTCAAATGAAAAGGAGAACAACCAAAAAAATGAATCATGTTGCTGACTACCAACAAACCTATTATGGAAGAGATACTAAAGATTTAGTTGTACCAATTAATAGCATTTTATTTTTGTAGTTAGTTAGTTTAATTAGTATTTATAGACACTTTCATTCATTTAGAAAGGGTCCTCAGTTTTTGTATACAAATCAACCATGGAAGTTGCATTATTGTGCTTCTGGTATATTTTTTATAAAGACTGGGCCAGTATTCCAAATTCTAATGAAGAAAGTTTTGATGGGATGTGCACTATTGCCTTGATGTGAAAGTGTTTCTAAGTTGGAAAAAGGAATTTGAATGCGATTGATATCGGGAGTGATTCACAACACATATGGTACTATTATCTATGATCTTGTTTCATTCTTTCATGTGGATCGTTATTTGATTACTCTTGCTATCATTGGATATATGTATGTGTTTTCAACAACAATCCTTATATTTTTCACTATTGAATGTAAAAGGAATGTTATTCTTTTAGTCATATATGTATCAATGATATATAAAGGATAAGTGTAATAATGTTTTAATGATTACTTTGTTCAACTACTTGAACAATGTAATTATCATATGAATGAATGTCCTTGTTTACCAATAGAGTCATCTATATGGTTGTTTGTGGATAAAGGTTATCAAACTTTACTCTAAAAACATAAATTTCCTAGGATAGGATAGTTATTCATATTTTTACTTTTTTAGATTAAATCATTCTTCCATTAACATTTTATTAGAAAACTACTCATTTATCCATCCCCCTTTTTATTCATCATTAGGAAACTGGTCCCATTATTTCCAGTCGGAGCCACCACACCAAACGAAAAAGGAGCTGCTGTTATCACTCAGGTTGTCCCTAGGCTCCTACTAGGGATACAGCCCGGGTAACCACAAACCAATCTTCTGATTGTAGGTTCTAGCCCACCTGCAATCGGATAGGGCTCTCTCCTTTTGATTCAACCTTAGTTGATGATTTTAGGCTAGCTTTCTGACTTCAAGGGAGTGTTGATTGTGATTGGAAATAAGGTAGGATTCTCGAACGAAGAGGCACGGTAAGGTGTGATAGGTTTCGAGCCATTGGGCATGGAGTCACAGATTGAGGCATACGAGCGTTTTATCGGTCACAAGGGGATAGGGAGTGGGATAGCCACACAGGATACAACTGTCGGTCTGCTGAAAATACGAAGTGAACATCAGGGATGAAAGGCAAAGGAGAATCATTTCATCATGCTGACAAAGAGGAGAAATGGATGAGTGTGATCCGGGAGTAGTTAAGAATTCCTAAGACAGGCACTCATATGTGAAAGAAACAACGTAAAACAGATCATTTAAGAATACAAGCTCATAACTGTTTCTGAAGAAAACATTGAAAATTGCAGAAATTGAACTTAAGGTGTATTTGAACAAATCTTAAGCTATTCTTTTTTCCTGCAATTTAGAAAGGCGAAAAGGTGGAAAAAAACATAAAATCAGACAGGAGAGAGGAACACTTATTGGATCATGTAGAAGCACAGGAATTCCGTGATCATTCCTTGGCCAAGAGAACACGTCAAGTTGTTTCGCAATCCATGCTTTCAACAATCTTTGATTATGGAAATTATGACAGTTACAATGCGAGTCTCTGCTCAGAGAAAATGATGGAAAGAAAAATGACCAACAACTACTACCAACCAACCAACCCCTCACAACAGTGCTTAGGGTGGTATTTATAAACAAAATATCGGAAAGACATCATTACAAATGACCTTGACAGGTCTGCTTAGAACTCTTCAAAAATCTAAATGCTGTTGGAATTGAATGCAAGTAAATCTTTTTGGCTGCGCTGGGGGCAGCTGAATCGGAACAGGTGACAAGGTGGCCCTTGGGGACCAGATGTGGTGCTGCTGAATGATTGTGCTTTGGGGACTCAACTTCGGCTCGGTGTGAATTGAATGTGCAATAATTATGATTTGAGAGCTTGAAGTAGTTCTGCCTTCCTTCTATGAATCTGCTGGAAGATATTCAATTCTCTCCTACTTCGGGCCGTTGCTCAAAATATTCGCTAATACACTTTGCCGCTACATTGATGGCTTCTGCCATCGACTGATACTCTTTGACACGCTTGATGCCTGCTGATTTGATCTAATACACTTTAAACTCTGTGAATGATCTGCTGCTGTCTTTAAACAGGATCCTTTGGCACGATCGGGCGATTTTCGGGCCTTTTCGACGCGCAATGGGCTCGGCAATCAGAAGATTCCCTGAAGATTCCTCGAAATGGCCTATTTCCCGTAGCGATCTATTCGCACATCGAAAATTGCCTATGTTTCTTGATCTAGAGCTCCGAAGTGCGATTTTTCTTCCTGCGCGAAGCTTTTTCGGCTTTCTGGCTGCTGACGTAAGCATGGCGTCGGCTGTACGACAGATGATGTCAGCTGTGGGTCCCTGGTACAGAGCGATGTAGTGAGATACTGGATGTACTATGGTGAAGAGACTCCGATGCGATATCGCGATATCGCGTCGGCGGGGAACAGTGGGGAATTGGTTTGGAGACTTGGCGCTTGCGACTACCGATCTGCGATATCGCAATATCGCATCAGCGGAGACGGAGGGGTGCATGGATTGGACACTTGGCGTTTGTGATCACCGATCGCTGATATCGCAATATCGCATCGGCGGGGAACGGATGGTTAGTGATTTGCATGAAGATGAGAGTGCGAAGGTGCGATGCGAAAACGGCTTTGAGGAGGAAAGGGTAAGTAAGTGGGTGTGAAGGGTACTTGAGGTTTCAGAAGGGGTCTGATTACCTCGGATGGATTTTATACTTTGGAAGGAGCCCATTGTATCTGGAAGGTGGTTTTGGAGGTCAGGGTTCTTGCTGAGTTTCAGATAAACTGAGCAATTCCTGGGAGTACTTATGGTTATTTTTCAACCAGGGGGGAATATTACATAGGGGATTTTACTTAATACTAATAAGGGGATGGGAAGAATAGGGAGCTAAATAATAGTGTTAGTGGTTAATATGGAGATGGTAAGAAATCGCTAAGTTCGGAAGAGCTTAGGCTGTTACAAGGGGGTAGGACCATACTTTGGGAGAAAATATGGAACAACTTTGAGTAAAGAAGATCTTTACTCAAGCCAGTGTTATGGAGATGATGAACTTAAGAGGTGTCAAGCAGATCTTGACCTCTTTTTGAGGAAGTTAGTCAATGATTGGGGAAAACAGAGAAGGGGAGTCAGTTATACCTCTTTTGAGCGTTTTTGCTTACAAATCGTTGTTGATTATGTTCTGCATGATATGATACCTGAAAACCTGGAATTGGTCAGCAATTCAACAACCTCAGAACTACCTACCTAGCCTACTTGCCTAGCATTTTTTCTTCTTTTGTTTGGGGGTGCACTTAGACTTGCAAACCTGTCATTCTTTTCTTTTGAAGCTTTCCTATCTACATACTACCCTTATTTCTTCCAAAGCCCAGATTAAGCTGTTGGGCTCCTCTGCTTCTCTACCTATCTAAGAATCTGCCAAGATTAAACTGTTTGGACAGATTTACAATCTCTATATTCTAAAGTAGGAAATTTAAACCTAGGGATACCAAGATTAAACTGTTTGGACCTCCCTTTAAAAATAGCGAAACTGGGATAACTTTTACAAAATTTGAAGGCAATTAGATGAACTTGAAGTAGCCTTCTTCATTTGGAGACTGTTTGAGAAAATATGGAGCATTGCAGCAAGCAAAGTACGACATATTTGTCCTGTGAAATTCCAAATCATGAAAAATGAATACCTGCTGCAGCAGGAAGCTAACAGTGGCTCCACTCGAGGATAGCTTCTCTCTGTGAGGAGTCAAGAACAGCAGGCCAGAATGCCTTGGTTTTTCGTTTCTTGCTGTCTTCTGCAAAACTGGGAAGCACCACCTTCTTTCTTCTGCGTGCTTCCAGTATTATAAACTCTAAAATGTCAAAACTGATATATACAAATATGTACAAACCAACTACTATCTGCTCTTTCAAGCAGGAGGATCATTGTAGTGTTTCAACATCCGGCCATTGATCAGGCCTTCTTCCACTGTACTGTTATCAAGATATTTAAGAAAGTAGGTGTTATTGCCTTGCACATCGCTGACAATGTATGGACCTTTCCACAGAAAATCAAATTTTGCATGTTTTCCCTTGTCTTCCCTTCTTGCATCCCATCTTAGGACTTTGCTGCCTACCCAGAAATCCTCTGCTTTGGTTCTCTTATCGAACATTTTCTTTAGTTTTTCTTGTAGACCTTTAACTCTATTGAAAACTTCTTCTCTAGTTTGCTGAAGGTGAATGGTCTGATTAATTCTTCTTTGCATGTCGTTCGGTTCAGCCTGAATTTCTTGCAATAGTTTGATAGTAGGTATGCCCAGAGATGAAGGAAACCTGGCTTCCATGCCGTACACAAGTTCATAGGGGCTCAACCCAATGGATTTTTTGGTGGTCATTCGGTCTGCCCATAGGGCACTGGTGAGCTTCTTGTGCTAGTTCTTTTTGTTCCCTTCTAGAATCTTCTTTATGATATTGATGAGGCTCTTGTCTTGCGGGTAGTAGGCCGTGGAGTGACCTAAGGTAATGTGGTATTTGTGGCAAAAGTTAATGATTTTATTAGATTTGAAAGCAGCCGCGTTGTCGGTAATGATTTTCTCTGGGCAGCCAAATCTAGACAAGATGTTGCTCTCAAGAAATTGGATGATGGTGGAGTCATTTGCTTGCCTACATGGGATGGCTTCAATCCATTTGGTGAAATAGTCGGTGGCTGTTAAAATCCATTTGTGCTGGCCTGAGGAGGAGGGATGAATTTCTCGAATGAAGTCAAGACCCCATTGTTGAAAAGGCTTCTCGGTCGAAATGGGCTTTAGGGGTAGAGGCAATAGCTTTCTTTTTCCTTCAAAGATTTGGCATTTGTGGCATGAGGCAGTAAATGTTTTCACATCTGTAAACAAGGAGGGCCAGTAATAACCGGCTCGTAAGATCTTGTCCGCCATGGATTTCCAATATAAGTGCCATCCGCAATCACCTGCATGAAACTCTCTCATGACGTTGTTAGTTTCATCTTTAGTTAAACATTTAAGCAAAATGCCTTCATAATTTTTCCAAAATAAAGCACCATCCATGACGCAGAAGTTTGACGATTTCATTCTTAAAAATCTTTTTTTAGTTCTAGACAATCCTGGGGGAGCGCACAGGTTTAACAATACATAGCAAATATCAGAATACCAAGGGGACTGTGTGAAGGTATCACTGATCTATGGAGTCGCCAGCTCCACTTCATCATCCAGCTGATTTATGTCTAGTGCTTGGAAATTTGTATCAGCCGTTAGCTTAGCTATCCCTTGTCCTTTTACAAGCTTGGTGGGCTTTATCTCTATGTCGTACTCAAGGATGCTAGCAATCCATTTGCCTCTTCTACCTTCCAATCCTTCCTGAGTTAATATATCCTTTACAACAGTGTTAGGGACATATGCGATCACATGGGAGTAGAGGATGTAAATTTTGATGTCTTTAATGGCTTTGACCAAGGCATAGGCTTTCTTTTCCATGATCTGAAATTTTAAGGGTGCGTCTCTCAGAGCTCTGCTGAAGAAAGCTACTGGTTTCTCATTGCCCTGATCATCTTTCTGCAGGAGGACTGCGGCTATGGTATGTTCTGATGCGAAAGAAAAATTGATAAAGTCTTTGTCGAACCGAGGACTGGTAAGGATAGGCATTTGAGTCAAGGCCGTTTTTATACTCTCGAAAGCTTGCTTGGCCTCAAGGGACCATCTCACCTTGGCGTCCTTTTTTAGCATGTTGTTCGATAGCCTTATTGACTCTGCTAAATTGGGGATAAATTTCCTCAGGAAGTTGATTTTTCTGAGGAATCCTTGTAACTCTTTTGTGTTTCTTGGGTAAGGGATTTGGAGGATAGTCTGAATTATTTCTGGGTCGATTCTGATCCCATCTTTTGATATTATGTGCCCTAATAATCTGCCTTCGTCCAGGCGAACAGGGACTTCTTTCGGTTCAAGGAAATGCCGTATTTCCTACATGTGATAAAAATTTGCCTTAAGTGCTTAAGGTGTTGGGAATCAGATTTGGAAAATGGGGTCAGGTCATCCAAGTAAACCACAAGGAAATCGTGTATTTCCTTAGCGAACGCGATATCCATTGCCCTCTGAAAGGTGGCGCCGGCGTTTTTCAGCCCAAAAGGAATTTTAACGTATTTGAACATTCCCCAGGGTGTGGTAAAAGTTGTTTTGTCCTGATCATCTAGATGAACAAGAATTTGGTTAAATCCTGAGAATTCGTCAAGTAAAGAGATCCTAGAAGAACCCACTACTCTTTGCAAGATGTGGTCCATTTTAGGTAACGGGTAGTGGTCTTTTAGGGAGACTTGGTTTAGATTTCTCAAGTCTACACACAGTCTTATCTCTCTTGTTTTCTTCCTGGTAGGAACTAAGTTGGATACCCATTCCGAGAATCTAATAGGTGCAATGATCCCTTCTTCAAACATTCTTTTTATTTCTTTTTCATTCATAGGAAGAAGCATGGGGTTGATTCTTCTCAGTTTTTGTTTGAACGGTTTCTGGTTCGGCCTTAGGGGAATGGTATGCTGGATTACTGAAGTGTCATAGGACTTCAAGTCCTCATAACTCTAGGCAAATACGTCTTGAAATTCTTTGAACAGATCCACATATTTGGGCTTTTGGTCAGGAGGCAGGTTTTTAGAAAGTTTAATCATCTTGGGATGTTCTGCTATTCCTATATTGTATTCTTCTGTGGCGGCATCCAAAGGTTCCATTTTTGGTTTTCTGGCCACATCGTTGTCATCAAACATGTCTTCCAATGGGGCAAGGCCAGCAGGCAAAATATTTCCTTTTAGGTCCATAAATTCTTGTTCTACCTCGGCTGCCTTAGGTGAGCAAGACTGTTTCAGTTGCCCTATGTTTGCGCTGTCAAAAAAAGTTGGGCCGAGTATCTGTTTAGCCATGGTGGCTATTAGGGTCATGCGATCTTCTTCTACTAACTATTGTGTTTCAGGTGTAACGTCCATGTCAATGTTTGTGCTAGAGAATTCACCTTCCAGAGTCAAAAAATTGTTAATCTGGACATCATCTTGGAATACCTGCCAACTCTCGACACTGTTAGGAATTGACGGTCTGTGTTTTAATTCTGCAGTGAAGCGGTGACTTGGCCCAAAGGGAAGCCTACATGTGCTAGCGAAGATAGCTAGGCTATGAGCGTGAATATTATGTTCTCATGCGATTTTAGTCAACTCAAAATCACTGAAGGTGCTACGCAATTCGCTGGCAGCGGCTCTGTAAGCTCTCATTCTGCTATCATTAGCGACGAAGTTGCCCTTTATCTATTGTATAATGAGGTACGAATCACCTAGGATGGAAATTATGGCAGCCCCCAGGGTTTTGAGCAGCTTGAGACCTAAGAGAAGGGCTTCGTACTCTGCCATGTTGTTTGTACATCTAAAATTGAGTCTATAAGCGTGGCCTTGTGCATGATTCTCGTGGGTATTGTAAATCCACACTCCAGCCCCTGCTCCTAACTTGTTAACTTCACCATCAAATTCTAAATACCATGAGACCTCTGGTCCAAGGCGTGTATTGGGGATTTGAGGAGCATTCGGAGCGGATGAGCTGGTGATTTCTGTTTGGGGATTTTCTTCCGGTCCTGTGCTGGTTGCCCGAGCTGTTGAGACAATTTCAAGCGAGTTGTCCACTGGTCTCTCACTGGCATTGGTCTCTTGTTCTAGGGATAGCAGTTTGTCGGGAGTCGGAGGACTTGTGTTATCATTAAACAAAATGAAAGGATCCATATCAGAATGGATTGAGTATATTGGAAAATTTTGGGGTTTCTCCTCACTACTTACCACATATTTCATGAGTGTTTCCCTATAAAGTCCCTTTGGTTGCCCAAAGACAGATATAGTGGCGTAAGAGAGGTCGAGTTGAAGGGATCCTTGCAATTTTGCTCCCCATGATCTGGACAGCAACATGCCATATTTTGTGGGGATGTTAGCAACTACTACGTCCATTAAGATCATCTTGTTTGGGAATTGGACTAGGGATACGCAAAGATCCTTGATTAAGCCTAAGAATTTGACCTGACTTGAATCAAACGAATACAGATCTTTATAGGGTCGGGTGACATCGAGGTTCAACTTTTCCATTACAGCTTTGGGCATGAGGTTGTGTGAGGCACCTGAGTCAAACATAGCATTGTGTAATATCTTATCGTGTATGTGCAGGCTGATATAGAAAGGCGGAACAAGTCTGAATGCTGTTTTTTCGTCAACCTCTGGCCCGAACAATAATTCAGGGGTGTCATCTAGAATGTTTACATCATCCCTAGCTTCCGGAAATTGAAGCAATTTTTGAATTTGTTGTCTATATACAGCATGCTTAGCCAGTTCTGAGAGGGGAATGGAGATTTTAAGCTTTCCAATTTCGGTTTCTAGGCTGAATGGTTTTTCTACTGGGTTCCGGGTATTGACACTGGTGAATTTTTCTTTTTCGGGCGTACTCTTTGTATTTGCTTTTGGAGCGTCCCTATCACTATGCATGACTATCCATGGTATCTCAGTTCTGGGAATATTTTCGAGAATGCTTTCCAGGTCTTTTTCAGGATTGGCAGAGTGCAGAGGCTGCTCCGTAGAACCATGTGTGTCTGTTACATCTTCCACAATAACTTGTTGAGAATTTGGGACATGGTTATCAGTTGTTTGACCGTTGGTGTTTTTCCCTTTAGCTTTGTTGGGCTGCTTGCCCTCCTTTGCTTTGCTGGATAGAAACACGTCGACAATCCGTGTTCTTAGTTTGTATTGCTTATGTACCTCGTATATAGCAGTTTCATACCCTTGTTTAAAGTCAAAGGACTCTCCCGATTTAGTGCGGAATTGTTTTATATTAAGGTATGGTCGGTTTTCTTCCATGAAGGAGGATTGCGATCCATCTTCTGAGTCAACCAGGTTCATTAGGGTCCCGTCTATGGGATCAGTAGATGTAGATGCCTCCGCAAAGTTTTCTTGGAAAGGAGGTCTGATATCGTGATCCTGATTGGCCCTACCTATGTTCAAATTTTGGGTTTTTCTGAAGTTTGGATTCCTCGCGGCATTGGGCTGTTGATTTTCCCATGAATTTTTTCTCTCCACGTTGTCTAATCTATCTCCCATCCTGTTCATGGAGCTGATGACTGCGTCAAGTTTATGCTCGAAAGAGGAGGGTTCTTCTTTGAAAGTGGTTTTTCTCTTGGATCTAGTCCTATTTCTTTTAGCGATTAGGTTTGCTTCTACGCTTACTGCGACATCTTGCATTTCTGCGAGGCTTCGAGGGGCTCTTTCCCTTAATTGATACGCCATCTCGGCATCAAAGCCATCCAGAAATTTGTATAAAGCAAGGTCCGGTGGAGGTCTTAAATTTGGTGGTATCGCGTTGTAAACATTGTTAAATCTGGCACAGTAATCCATGACAGCTTCCCCAAGTCCTCTCTTGATAGACTCATATTCTGATAGTATGTGCAGGGGGTCCTTCTTTTTCTCCCATCTGTTAATGAAGGTTTGGTATAGGGCTTCTGAGTTTAGTATTGAATTAGGTGCAAGTGCCCTAAACCAGGTTCTGACATCACCGGTTAGACTTTGAACAAAGATCTTCATTCTTACGCTATCGTCGTCTATCTCATAACTCTCGAAATAATCCTGCATTTTCTTTGTATGTTGTAGGGTGGTGCAAGAGGTTGTACCATCAAAGTAAGTGATTTTCGATTGGTAGTCCTCAGGCATTGCCCTGGGATTAGCAGGTAGTTGCAATGGTGCATATCTAGCCATGATGACGGGGATGAGCGGAACACCTAAAAGGAGGGGGATTACGGGAATAATAGGGGAAGAGGGAGTAGCCGAAGGGGTAGGGATATGAGGTTGAGGTGTGGAAGAGCTACTTGGAGAAGGGGGGGATGAGGCAGGGGAATTCGGGGTAGACCAGAATAGAACTTTGACCGGGGTTGGTACAATAATTGGCCGAACTATTTCAGTACTAACAGGGGTCTGACAATCTTTTTGTTTTTGTTTTCTGATGATCTTAGGAATTAAATTAGGATTTTCAACGAAGGGCGGGTTATTTGGATCAGGGTTTGATCATGTATTACGTGTCTGTTTTCTAGGAGCCAGCTTCTAATATATCTTTGAAAATTTTCTCAAAATATGCAACCACACAGGTCGGCCGATCAAAATTCGGCTTCTTCCTCTGTAAGGCTACAGATTGGTTGCATTGATTTATCTGAGGAGGTCCCTAGTGGAGTGGCCATTATGTTATCACTCAGGTTGTCCCTAGGCTCCTACTAGCGATACAGCTGAGGTAACCACAAACCAATCTTCTGATTGCAGGTTCTAGTCCACCTGCAATTGGAGAGGGCTCTCTCCTTTTGATTCAACCTTAGTTGATGATTTTAGGCTAGCTTTCTGACCTCAAGGGAGTGTTGATTGTGATTGGAAAGAAGGTAGGATTCTCAAACGAAGAGGCGTGGTAAGGTGTGATAAGTTTCGAACCATTGGGCATGGAGTCACAGATTGAGGCATACGAGCGTTTTCTTGGTCACAAGGGGATAGGGAGCGGGATAGCCACACAGGATACAACTGTCTTTCTGTTGAAAATACGGAGTGAACATCAGGGATGAAAGGCAAAGGAGAATCATTTCATCATGCTGACAAAGAGGAGAAATGGATGAGTGGGATCCCAGAGCAGTTAGGAATTCCTAAGACAGGCACTCATATGTGAAAGAAACAGTGTAAACCAGATCATTTAAGAATACAAGCTCATAACTGTTTCTGAAGAAAACATTGAAAATTGCAGAAATTGAAATTAAGGTGTATTTGAATAAATCTTAAGCTATTCTTTTTTCCTGCAATTTAGAAAGGCGAAAAGGTGGAAAAAAAACATAAAATAAGACAGGAGAGAGGAACAGTTATTGGATCATGTAGAAGCACAGGAATTCCGTGATCATTCCTTGGCCAAGAGAAAACATCAAGTTGTTTCGCAATCCATGCTTTCAGCAATCTTTGATTATGGAAATTATGACAGTTACAGCGCGAGTCTCTGCTCAGAGAAAATGCTGGAAATAAAACTGACCAACAACTACTACCAACCAACCAACCCCACACAACAGTGCTTAGGGTGGTATCTATAAACAAAATATCGGAAAGACATCATTACAAATGACCTTGACAGGTCTGCTTAGAACTCTTCAGAAATCTAAATGCTACTGGAATTAAATGCGAGTAAATATTTTTGACTGTGTTGGGGGCAACTGGATCAGAACAGGTGATGAGGTGGCCCTTGGGGACCAGATGGGGTGCTGCTGAATGATTGTGCTTTGGGGACTGAACTTCGGCTCGATGTGAATTGAATGTGCAATAATTATGATTTGAGAGCTTGAAGTAGTTCCCCCTTCCTTCTATGAATCTGCTGGAAGATATTCAATTCTCTCTTGCTTCGGGCCGGTGCTCAAAATATTCGCTGATACACTTTGCCGCTACATTGATGGCTTCTGCCGTCGACTGATACTCTTTGACACGCTTGATGCCTGCTGATTTGATCTGATACACTTTAAACTCTGTGAATGATCTGCTGCTGTCTTTAAACAGGATCCTTTGGCATGATCGGGCGATTTTCGGGCCTTTTCGGTGCGCAATGGGCTCGGCAATCAGAAGATTCCCTGAAGATTCCTCGAAATGGACTATTTCCCACAGCGATCTATTCGCGCATCGGAAACTGCCTCCGTTTCTTGATCTGGAGCTCCAAAGTGCGATTTTTCTTCCTGCGTGAAGCTTTTTCGGCTTTCTTCCTGCTGACGCAATCATGGCGTCGACTGTACGGCGGATGACGTCAGCTGTGGGTCCCTGGTACAGAGCGATGTAGTGAGATACTAGATGTACTGTGGTGAAGAGACTCCGATGCGATATCGCGATATCGCGTCGGCAGGGAATAGGGGGGAATTGGTTTGGAGACTTGGCGCTTGCGACTGCGGGTCTGCGATATCGCAATATCGCATCGGCGGAGATAGAAGGGTGAATGGATTGGACACTCGGCGTTTGTGATCGTCGATCGCCGATATTGCAATATCGCATTGGCAGGGAATATATGGGTAGTGATTTGCATGAAGATGAGAGTGAGAAGGTGTGATGCGAAAACAGCTTTGAGGAGGAAAGGGTAAGTAAGTGGGTGTGAAGGGTACTTGAGGTTTCGGAAGGGGTCCGATTACCTCGGAGGGATTTTATACTTTGGAAGGAGCTTATCGTATCTGGAAGGTGGTTTTGGAGGTCAGGGGTTCTTGTTGAGTTTTAGATAAACTGAGCAATTCCCGCGAGTACTTATGGTTATTTTTCAACCAGGGGGGAATATTACATAGGGGATTTTATTTAATACTAATAAGGGGATGGGAAGAATAGGGAGCTAAATAATAGTGTTAGTGGCTAATATGGAGATGGTAAGAAAGCTCTAAGTTCGGGAGAGCTTAGGCTGTTACAAGGGGGTAGGACCATACTTTGGGAGAAAATATGGAACAACTTTGAGTAAAGCAGATCTTTACTCAAGCCAGTGTTATGGAGATGATGAACTTAAGAGGTGTCAAGCAGATATTGACCTCTTTTTGAGGAAGTTAGTCAATGATTGGGGAAAACAGAGAAGGGGAGTCAGTTATACCTCTTTTGAGCCTTTTTGCTTACAAATCCTTGCTAATTATGTTCTGCATGATATGATACCTGAAAACTTGGAACTGGTCAGCAATTCAACAACCTCAGAACTACCTACCCGGCGTACTTGCCTAGCATTTTTTCTTCTTTTGTTTGGGGGTGCACTTAGACTTGCAAACCCATCATTATTTTCTTTTGAAGCTTTCCTATCTACATACTACCCTTATTTCTTCCAGAGCCCAGATTAAGCTGTTGGGCTCCTCTGCTTCTCTACCTATCTAAGAAACTGCCAAGATTAAACTGTTTGGACAAATTTACAATCTCTATATTCTAAAGTAGGAAATTTAAACCTAGGGAGACCAAGATTAAACTGTTTGGACCTCCCTTTAAAAATAGCGAAACCGGGATAACTTTTACAAAATTTGAAGGCAATTACATGAACTTGAAGTAGCCTTCTTCATTTGGAGACTGTTTGAGAAAATATGGAGCATTGCAGCAAGCAAAGTACGACATATTTGGCCTGTGAAATTCCAAATCATGAAAAATGAATACCTGCTGCAGCAGGAAGCTAACAGCTGCATTAAGGTCCGGACCGTGTGGTTTTCCCCAATGTTGTTGGAGCAATTTTCGAGGCATCAACATTTTTGGTGCTAGAAGGAGGGCATGAAATATGAATGGTGAGTAAACCAAAACCTATAGACCATTCTGAGAGTAAATATCCCTCCACCTCACCTCGAACCTCCCGTTTTCATTCTGGAACACCAGTATTCAAACAAGAAGAAGAGGAGTCAACTACCTCTGCTCAATCCCATCATACTCTAGATCAATTAAGTCTTGAGTCTCCTGAAGTTCAGTCTCTCATCTAGAAACTTCAAGGCTTTTTGATATCACCACAAAAATCTAAAGTATCTCAAGGCAGTGAGACTTCGCAATTCAATCTACCTCACCCTCTCACCAGACATCAAAGTAGAAAGCTCGGTATTGAACCTACTGAGATGCCTTTACCGAAAAGGAAAAAGGCTAAAAGGAACACTGAAGGATCGGACAGTGAGACCTTTTCATCATCATCCTCCATTTCATCTTCTCCATTGTGAAGTCAACCATCCACTCCTCCATTACACATTGTTGTTCAGCAGGGATCAGTAACTTCAACCTCCCAACCTATTCAGTCTTCAATACCAACTCCTTCCCAAAAACCTAGAATAACATCAGGAATATCATTTGTTATTAGTTCTACGATGGCTCAAAATCCATAGAATAGTCTTGGTGCAGTCACTATGCCTGCAACATTACATCCATTGCCAAATTCTCATGAAAAATGGTTGCCGAAATTTAATCCAGATGCTAGAACACTAGCTGAACAACATATTAACAATTTCATGTTATTAGCTAATTTAAAAGGAGTGACATAGGAAGATGTTGTCGTTAGGCTCTTCCCTTATACTTTACAAGGATCAGTTGGATCCTAGTATTTTTCCCTACCCTTTGGATCCATTACCAGCTGGAACATTTTTCAAGAACAGTTCTCACTAAGTATGGCAATGATAGATCTTTAGCAACATTAATCAACGATCTTTTGAATCTTAGGATAGAATCTAGAGAACCTATCAAGGAATTCAACTCGCGATACAATAAACTCTTGAATAAGGTTCCACCTGACTCTAAACCAAGTGAGAAAATCAGAAGTGAATGCTATATAATAGCCCTACCTTCAAATATAACCATTTTTGTAGATAGAGCTGCAAAACCAACTTTAGTTGAAAACATGAAAGAGGCGCTTGCTGTAGAGAAACACATTATTACTTTAGAAAAGAAAGCTGCTCTTGAAGTTAGAAAATCCAAAAAAGTTTCTTTTAAAGATGACTCAAAGAAGAAAACCCCTAAAGATTCATATGATATGGAGGGTCTGCAAAAGGTCCTCAAGACTATGTCAAATGAAATGGTTGAAATCAAAAGACAAGTCGCTGGAACTTCAACAAAGAGGCTATTTAGAAATTTTAAGAAACCTGAGTCAAAACCACCAAATGTTATATCTAATGCAGACTCAGATCCTGAAGAGGAAGAAGAAGATGAAACAGTCTTGCCATCCGAGGAGCCCGAAGAAGAGGAGATTGTCGAATGCCATGGGATGTGGGACTTCATTTTACCTAACTCTGAGACAAAAAATGAACAAGAAGCTTTCCCTGTAACTACCAGGAGTAAAGGTACTCCTGAACCTGTTCAGTCAATTTCAAAGAAAAGGAGTGTAGGTACCACTACTATAAAAGAAACGGTTCCCATAAAGAAATCTACAGCGATAACATCCCAAAATCAACCATCATCCTCAAACATACCTTCAACATCTAAGACGTTGGTAGTATCGAATTCCATGGATTACAATATTATTGATGATATGAAGAAGACAAAGGAAAACATTACTCCTTTTGAACTTAGCAAACTCAAACATCAACAAAAATTACTTCGTAAGGAACTAAATGTAGTACCCTCTTCACCTCTTCCTAATACTGTGTTCTCCAAAGCTGCAAATGATTCAGGTCAACCACCTCCTGGTAGAGTTGAAGCTACTGATGCAGTTTTAATTAGGGATAGATCAAATTCTTACTCCCCCTTTTCTCTTGACCTATGAGATCTATAATCAAAATCTACACAACTGTTTGATTGACTCACATGCATCCTCTAACATAATTCCAGCTTCAGTTTTTTCCAAACTAAACATTGAACCCCAAAATTCTACAATTCATATTGTACAGTTGGATAGAACTAAGGTCCAGGTTTTAGGGGAAATCAACTCCGTAACTATCAGGTTATCAACTGATCCCCGAGTGGTTCAGAGAATTGATATTTTAATTACCGATATACCTGAAT
Organism: Pinus taeda; assembly: GCA_000404065.3. NCBI lineage: Eukaryota > Viridiplantae > Streptophyta > Pinopsida > Pinales > Pinaceae > Pinus > Pinus taeda. The sequence goes on along the minus strand of APFE030732527.1, from coordinate 14,313 downwards.
TTTATGGTTTAATTTTGAGTAGGGATTGGTCTGAGAAACTCCACGGTTATATTTCTACCGATTGGTCCTATATGTGGCTACCCTATAAAGGAAAGCCAAATTAGATAAAAATCGACGGGAGAAACATATGACCCATACTATCACTGAGTTTGAATAGGAGAGTCAACCCATAGCATTCAATAACAATATTTTGGGGAATTACTCTTCCAAATCATTCTGTGGCAATTTCACTGCCCAACCATCTCCTTTCTCAGTTAATAATTTCACATCCCAAATTCAAAATTTTTCACAAACCAATAGATCAAGATGTGTCAATATTGCTGAGGAAACTGTAAATAAAATTGTTGATAATTCTTTATTTTGGTCACTATACTTTAATGGGTCTAAATCTAGTGAAGGTGCAGGAGCAGGGTGTATTTTAGTTAGCCCTGAAAGAGAAAAACTATGTTATCATGTAGATTGGAATTTGAATGCACAAATAATACGGCTGAATATGAGGCCTTAGTTCGAGGACTATATAAAGCTATTGGTCTTAAAGTTCAATACTTGAAAGTGTTTAGTGATTCAGAAATTGTCACAAAACAAGTTAGAAATACAATTCACTGTCTTTCTATTCATCTCAAACACTATCAGTCTTTGGAGCAGGAACTCATATCTCAATTTTTAGCATTCAATATTTCTCCTATCCCTAGATCCCAGAATGCAACAGTAGACTTGCTAGCTAATGTTGCTTCTAAACTCCTACCTTTCGAAGATTACAACCCAGATAGATTTTCAGTAGAGTTAATTTTTAGACCATCAATTCCCGACAATGTCACCAATTGGTAAGTGTTCAATCATGATGAAGACATTTTAAATTTATTGACTTCCGACAAGTCCTATGATGATTAGATCATTGATGAAAGTGATCATGACCTTCAAATGAAGGAAACACAAGAAGAAAACTCAATACCAAAACCAGTGGTTAAGCTAGAAGATCTTTATGATATTAAAGACAGGTTTAAACAGGTGACCAATTTAAAGCTGCAGAGTTCCACTTTAAGATTTGAATTGATAAACCTAGGCACTGAGGAAAGCCCTCAAAACATAAATTTTGGATTAGGACTTTCTTTGGAAGAAAGAACAACATTCATTAGGTTATTACAAAAAAATAAATATGTCTTCGCTTGGAAATATGATGATTTGAAAACATACGATGCATCGATCATTCGACATACTATTTCAATGCTTTCTGAACAAAAACCAGTCCAACATAAGTTAAGGAAAATTCATCATAACTTAGAGAGTTAAACAAAAACCGAACTAAATAAACTCTTAAAGGCTAAGATCATTTTCCCTATCAGACATTCAAACTGGGTGTCTAATATGGTGCCTGTCAGAAAGAAAAATGGCGACATCAGGATTTTCATATATTTCAGAAATCTTAATAAAGCAAGCCAAAAGGATAACTTCCCTTTACCTACCATGGAGCAGATACTCCATTCAATAACTGGTTATGAGTTAATGTCTTTTTTAGATGGTTTTTCAGGATATAACCAGATTTTGGTACATCCTGATGACAGGCTTAAAACTACCTTTAGAACTAAGTGGGGAACTTATGCTTACCAAAAAATGCCTTTTGGACTTATCAACGCAGGAGCTACATTCCAAAGAGCAATGGATATAGCATTCAAAGGATTGATCAATAAAATAGTAGTTGTCTATTTAGATGATATTACTGTATTCTCAATGAAAAGATCTAATCATTTACATGATTTAAAACAAATCTTTGAATGCTGCAGAAGGTATGGTATCTCGCTCAATCCAAAAAAGTCATTTTTTGCTCTTAATTAAGGAAAGATCTTAGGCTTCATTGTTTCAAAAGATGGTATTTATATTGATCCAGATAGAATTAAAGAGATTTCTGATATTCCATTCCCTCATAGTAAAAAATCCATGCAGTCGTTTTTGGGTCAAATTAACTTTGTTAAACAATTCGTTCCAGATTTTTCCCAGATTATTTTACCATTGCAAACAATGATTAAGAAAAATTCAGTGTGTAGATGGGGATCTACAGAAAAAGAGGCATTTGATTTTATCAAACTATCAATAATTAACGCCCCCGCTTTAAGCACTCCCAATTTGTCAAGTCATTTCATACTATATACTCTCACATCCACCTCGTCTTATGCAATAGTGCTTAGTCAGATTAATGATCTAAACTTGGAGGCACCAATTTCATTTTACAGTTCAAATCTTCAAGGTGCTGAACTTAATTATTCGGAAGTTGAAAAGCAAGCCTTTGATGTGTATAAAGCAGTCAAACACTACAGACCCTTCCTCTAAAAAGTTCACACAAAAGTTATAGTTCCTTTTTCAGCAGTAAGACAATTATTAATTCAAAGGGAATTAGGAGAAAAATGAGAAAATTGGGTCACAACATTACAAGAATATGACTTAGAAATCAAGATAGCAAAGATTATCAGAGGACAAGGTTTTTGCAGGTTATTAGCATGAGCATCCAACATTCAAGAATGAGAAGGTACATAACACAATGAAGAAATCAATCAGATAAGTATCACAAATCCTGAATCACAATATGCAGATCTGATTTTCTACATAAAAAATGGATACACACCTTCTAATATTTCCTATAAAAACAAACGTGCCATTAGATTAAAAGCGAAAAACTTCATAATTGTTGACGATGTACTTTTTAGGTGAAATTATGATTCAATTCTATTAAGATGCCTAGAAAAACCTGAAGCACAAAAAGTTTTGCAGGAGCTACAAGACGGACCAGCTGGAGGACATTTTGGAGCTGATACAACAGCCCACAAAATCATTCATGCTGGATATTATTGGCCCACCCTATTCAGAGACACTCACGAATACGTAAGGAAATGCTGAAGTTCTCAAATCTCCAGTGGAAGACAGAGAAAACCAACTTTCCCTTTGCAACCAGTCAACATTGAACAGCCTTTCGAGCAATGGGGATTGGATATCATTGGGGAAATCACTCCACAGTCATGCAAACAACATAAGTATATGCTTACTGCTACTGATTACTTTACTAAGTGGGTTGAATCAATTCCTCTGAAGACAATAAACTCTGAGGAAATTATAGAATTCATAGATCAATTCATTATTACCAGCTTTGGTGTCCAAAACGCTCTTGCTTTTTATAATGCATCTTATTTCTATGGAAATTCTATGTTTGATTTCGCTCTCAAAAGAGGGTTTAAATTGAAATATTCTGCAAATTACTATCCCCAAGGTAATGGTTTAGCAGAATCCACCAATAAAAATCTTATCAAAATCATTAAGCAAACTATTGAGAAGAATCATAAAAACTGGCATTAATCTTTGATATTTGCACTATGGGCTGACATAATAACACAGAAGGCTTCCATAGGTACTTCTCCATTTAATCTTGTATATGGGAAGGAAGTTGTCATACCAACCAATTTGATACTTCCATCTCTAGCTTTAGTGTAGTTTGTTGAAGAAAGTCCCTCATCTTCTATTCAACTAAGACATGATCAAATTTTAAAATTAGAAGAAGAAAGGGAAAAAGCTAGAATTATACATGCAAAACATCAAAAAATTATCAAGTCATCTTTTGATTCAACTTCATTCAATTCAAAACAATTACAAGTTGGTGATCTAGTTCTGAAATGGGACAAAGCCCATGAGGATAAAGGAAAACACACTAAGTTCCAGAAAATGTGGCTTGGACCATTTCAAATCAATGAGAAGATAGGCCATTCTAATTTCATATTGCAAGATCTATCAAGTAAGAGAGATTGTCTTCCTGTTAATGGCCTTATCTTGAAAAAATTCTTCAATTGACGAGGTAACCCCTTCTCCCTTTATAAATATTCAATTTTAAGCAAAATTTGTGTTCATATTTTTTAGGATTATTGGAAAATAAAGTTGTAATATATCTTCCATTGGCCTTTGCTATACTGAAAAAGTTTCTCAAAACAAATAGTTTTGATATTTACTTTTAAAAATGGAAACCTTAGACAAAAGGAAAATTTCTAGGAAATTAGATATATTTAGATTTTGAAACCCCATTTAATTTTTGTGAAATCTTCTCAAGATTTAGAAGGACTGTAAATCATTTTAATGTTTTAAATGGCCAAAAATGGTTATCAATACAAAAACAAAAACTAATTCAATCTTAGCATATTCAACTCTTACCCTGTCATCCATGCTCTCTTAAGGAGAAAATTGTTCATCCCGTTCATCAAAGTTTATGATTACTCAGAGTGTAATTCTAAAATATATTTGATATAAAGATAAGGGTTCTTATTACAAGCCTGCTTACTATGATCATTGAGAATAGTTCAACTGACGTTACCAATACTGCATACCAAAACAGGGTAATGGCTTATAATTATAAGACAAGGGGTCTCATCACGAGTTAGCTTCTTCAGTTAAATTACAACCAGTGAATGGCATTGTCAAATAGCTGGCCACCAAACCAGGACAGTGGCTTTTTATGTTGCAAAATAGGAAAAAAGAAAAGTGATACAAAATATGAAGCCATATTTTTGCATTCATTCTTTTAATTATACTCTGAAATGGATGGGATAATGGACGATTAAATGGTTAAAAGGTATCCCTACCGAGACTATAGACGTTTGCTTGAAGCAGAGGCTCTACCTATGACAAAGGAGTCATTATAAAGCTAAGTGGGAAAAGTTCTTTGTTTTATCATTATCAACCAATTAAGGCTAGTTTAAAACTTAGAATGTATTTCATTTTAACAAAAGAAGAAAATAGTAGAAATAACTATTATTATATTCAGAATTTATGTATACCTAGTTATATTAGAATTCTCCTCTTAGATAAGATTTCTATATAAAGAAAGTTTAAGTATTTCAACATTA
>APFE030732524.1:207964-222515 GCA_000404065.3 Pinus taeda | reverse complement strand
TTTTTTTTTTTGGAGTCATGATAAAATATTTTACTCATTATTTCAAAATGTTGAAAATTTATCCAAAAAAATAAAAGAGACCTTATTTCATCAACACATGTTGAAAATTTAGCCCAGAAAAACAAATGTTATTCCAACATCAACACTTTTCGTTTTCACAGTGTTTTTTGCACAATTTTTGCACAAAAAGTTGTGCTCTGCTGCCATTTTTAAAACATGTTGAAAATTTACCTTAGAAAGAAAAAAGTGTTATTCCAATATCAACACCTTTTGTTTTTAGCATTGTTTTTCATGTTTTTCTAGTGTTTTTTTGCTAGAGTTCATGTTTCAAAGTTTACATTGTTGTGGCACGAAGGTGAATGGCTAAAGAGAGATTTGGCTCATCCATTCTATGGTCGAGTGGAACATGGTAGTCCCATATCCGATTGGTTCATTGCATTGATTAATGGGAAGTTCATTCCCTTGATTTTCATGTGTAAATGTAAATGTAAATTTTGATAGTTGATATGCTTATGGTATTTCTGTTCCTATTGTGCTAGTTATATGTACATTTTGTGATAGTAGCTATGTATGACACTCAGCATGTGTTTTACTTGTACATGAATGGATAATGTGTCTATAACCTAAAAGATGATAATGCAAAAAATGGCATGAGGGGAAGAATGGTTCATATCAATTCTCAAATAAGTATGAGATCTCTACACTTAATTCTGTAGTTTACACCTTTAATTTACATGTTCACGATATGTTTGATGAAATGTCTATCATGGATAGTAGGGGTTTGGTTAAGGTTTTGATCAACTTATTGATTTTGTTGAGAAAAGGCAACAAGAAATTCCAATTTAATTTGTCCTTGAATTAAATTGTGAATTAAAATAGAATTATTTTCTCATAGCAATTTGAAAATAATTAATTAAGTTTAACTAACTTAATTAATTCATGAAATTTGAATTAGAAGTCTTTTAGAAGACATGTATATGTTCTCCCTAACTTATAGGAGTTCAGGATGAGTTATGAATGAGTTGTAATTAGTTAACTCAATTTATTGAGTTAAGTCCAGTTAAATTAGTTCCAATCAGTTTCAGGAACTAATAGTGAGTAAATAGTGAGTTGGGACACTAGTGACCTAATTAGTGATACTCTAATTAACTGCAGGTTCCACTATCAAAAACTCATGCATGTTGATTCTAAGAAAGACCCAGTTGAGACTAGAGTGCAGGGACAATGTACTATTTATTTTAAATTTTTTTGAGTTGCATTGATAGTCCATGTAATTAGGAATTGATCCTTGAGGGATTACATTATTTTTAGAGGCTTTATTTCCCTTTAAATACAAGTTATCCTTCATAGGAATTACACATTGGAATAGAGACTTTGAGAGCTTCTGAATTGGCTAAGATTTGGCCTTGATCTTGCTTATGAGTTGGATATTGAATTTGTTGAGTGTTGGGATTGTTCTAGGGAGAACAAGCATTGTAATTTCATCTTGATTTTCCAGATTAATACAAAACAAATAGTGAGGTTTTGAGTTGTGGCTTTCCCCGGATATTTATTGTGTTATGTACCTTTGATTATCTTCCTCTATTGGTTATTGTTTGCTCAATGTTTATGGGCTTCCACTATAAAGAGTAGAATTAGATTCTTGTCTCTTGTTTGAGTAGATTACATGAGCTTATGAATCTACAAGTTTTTCTACATGGTATCAGAGCAAGATTAATTTTTGGGCCGAAAGTTTGCAGAGAAGTTCAGAGAATTTATGTGCAAAAATTTCATAAACAAATTGCATATTTGTATTCCTTGGGAAAAGATACCCAAATTCAAAAACAAATTGGTCGAATTGGAGTTCAGATGAGGGACATATCACTAATTTAAAATCATCCCTATAGAGGAGATATCAAAGTTTTTAGTTTCTACGTTACATGTGAAAGTCGAATTTGCATATATACTTCAGGATTGGAAGATGGCGTTCCATGAGTTGAGGCTTGAGTATGCCTTGGAAAGCAGCTAGAATTTTATAGCCTGGCAGGAGAGGATGGACGCTCTACTAGAAGATAATGGCTTGAAGGAATTCATTGATCAAGAATTCCCCAAGCCAACAGCTATAGATGCATAGAACTTGGCTTAATTGAAGAAGTGTGTGTGGAAGGAAAGATAGATAATCCTTGAGGGAGTTCGAGACCACATTGTCTCGAGTCTCCATGGCAAGGAAACTCTGCATGCTATGTGGAAAATATTGACGGACTTGTATCAAAATAGCAGTGATGAAAGGAAGTTGGCACTAAAGGATAAACTTCATAAAATCAAGACGAAGAAAGGTGAGATGATTCCAAAGTACTTGACCAAGTTCACTCAATGTCGAGATGAACTTGGAAGTGCTCGAATCACAATTTCTGAGGAGGAAATGGTGAGCCTTTCTCTTCTTGGACTCCCAAAGGGTTGGCATAGTTATCATGACTCTCTCAATGGTCGGGAGAAGCTACCAGATTGGCAATGACTATGGTCGGATTTGATGTAGGATCAGATCAGGAGGAACACTAAGGATGACACTTCATCAAAGACTAATGATGAATGCAACTATGCCTTAGCGATTAAGGCAAGGAAGGGGAAAGGTAAACTTTATCATTCCGAGTTAGATTCTTATCAAGGAGATAAGAAGAAGGACATGACAAGAGTTAAACTCTTTCATTGTCACAAGATGGGTCACTTTACTACAAGTTGTCCATTGAAAAAGTCCAAGGAGAATTCCTCAGGAGGAGGCTTTGGCCTCCCAATTCGAATTGGACTTTTCCCTCATTGCATGCATGGTGTCTTCAATGATGAGAAGTGTCTGGAACTTAGATAATGGAGCTTCTTTCCACATGACTGGCGATAAAGAGTTATTCAATGAACTGGAGGAGAAATATCTCAAGATGCATATTGAGATGGGTGATGACAGTAAGTATAGTGTTATTGGTATGGGCACTATTAATTTTCAGAGGGAGAATGCAACTCCACTCACCTTGAAGAATTTTGTGCATGTACTTGAACTGACAAAGAACTTGGTATATGTTTCCATGCTTGAGGATAAAGGCTATGATGTAATATTTTCGAAAGGAAAGGCATTCCTTCAACACATAGTCACAGGTCAAGTAAAGAAGATAGGGATCCGAGTTCAGAATCTGTATAAGATAAAGGTAAAGGATTGTGTTGCTTTAAGTTCAAAAGTGGAAAATATGTTGAGTTGAGACATCGACAAGTTGTGGCATAGGCGATTGGGCCACTTTCATCATGGGGATTTGAAGATATTGCAACAAATATCTATTGGTATTCTAAAAGGTACGCTTGAGCAAGTTGATACATGCAAGGGTCTTACTTTGGGAAAATACACCAAATCTTCCTTTGGAGATAGAGATAGTTGAGCAGAGCCTATTATGGAGAGATTCCATTCAGATGTGTTTGGACCATTCTCAACAGCATCCACTGCCAAGCATGGGTATTATGTTATATTTGTAGATGATTATTCTCATAAATTCTGGATATTTTTAATCCAAAGAAAGGATCATGCATTCACAAGTTTTGTGAACTCAAAGAATTGGTTGAGAAAGAGTCAAGCAAGAAGGTTAAAGATCTATGGAGTGATAGCAATGGAGAATATGTCTCCAATGAGTTTAAGAACTTATGCGTAGCAGAAGCGATTAAACGAGAGTTGACGACACCTCATAACCATCAACAAAATGGGGTTTCGGAGAGGAAGAATAGGAGCATAGTAGGGCCAACAAGGGCGGTGTTGCATGATCAGGGCCTAACACTACACTTGTGGGCTGAGGCATGCAAAACAACGGTTTATGTTCAGAACCGTAGCCCACATCAGATACTTGAGAGTAAAACACCAGAGGAAGCTTATTCTGGTAAGAGGCTAGATGTTGGTCACTTCAAGATTTTTGGGTCATCGGTTTATTGCCATGTGACCAAAGATGCATAGAATAAGCTTGAGCCAACAACAAAGTTGGGGATCTTTTTGGGGTACACTGATACTCCCCACAACTATCTGGCATACATGCAAATCATTCGGATGAGAGTGGTTCGCAGGGATGTCAATTTTAATGAGGAGGAGGCCATGCAAGTATCTCTTGAGAGGGAGATTGAGCTACATGCAAAGGAGGAAATTTTAGTTCCTAAGGTTGAGAAGCCTCAGATTGATGTGGAACAACCACATGTAGAGGTTCCAAGAGTGGGAAATCCACTTAGGTAGAGTCTTCCAGAGAGGGAAGAAAGCATACGAGGGAGGCTGACATATTTTTGGATGATGCAAAGGAGAATGTGGGAGCATCCTCTTGTCAGCACAAATAGAGGAGGTCACCAGAGAGGTACATTGGATACATGGAACTTATGGGTGTATGTGTTCTGACAGAGCCATCTTCCTTTCAGGAAGCAGTGCAACAACTAGTTTGAGTTGATGTGATGGTGGAGAAGTATGACTCCATATTTCGAAACAGTGTTTGGGATGTGGTCCCCAGACCGGAGGACAAGTTAGTTGTGAGCACCCATTGGCTTTACAGGGTAAAGAAAGCTGCAAATGGTAGTGTTGAGAAGCATAATGCCATATTTGTGGCTCATGGATTTTCACAAGTAGAGGGGATTAACTATGATGAGACATTTGCTCCTAGTGCAAGGTACTCATCTATCAGATCTATTTTGGAACTATCATCATAGATGGGTTGGAAGATCCATTAGATGGATGTGAAGACTACCTTTCTCAATGGCATGATTGAGGAAGATGTGTACATAGAGTAGCCCAAAGGTTTTGAAACCTTGGACCGTGAGTTGCATGTGTGTCGACTCAAGAGAGCATTGTATGGGCTAAAGCAAGCACCCCATGCTTGGTACACTAGGATAGATAGCTACTTCATTGGGTTGGTCTTCACAAAGAGTGAAGCAGATGAAAACTTGTATCACATAGTGGTGGAAGGTAAGCTTTTAATCATTGTACTTTATTTAGATGATCTCATACTAACATGGGACTCATGCATTACTTTCTTGGCATGGAGGTATGGTAGGGAGATGGGGAGTTGTTTGCTTCTCAAGACACGTATGCCAATGAGATACTCAGGAGAATCTGCATGGAGAGCAGTAAACTCATGGAGACTCGTCTAGCTCGTAACTGGAGGAAGGAGAATGCTACTTCAGGAGAAGTATTGGAAGCTACTATTTATAGGTAGCTTGTGGGTTCACTCATGTACTTGATGAACACATGACTAGATATGTTTCATGAAGTTAACCAACTTAGTCAAGTGATGGTTAGACCTACCAAGTTGTATGGGAAGGCGAAGAAGCATGTATTGAGATACCTCAGATGGACTACTCAGTTTGAGTTGTGGTACAGATAGAGAGAGAGAGAGTGAAGCTTCAAGGCTTCACCGACGTAGATTGGGCGGGGATTCCATCTGACAGGAAGAGCACATCATGAGGGATCTTTAGTATTGAGTCAGCTGCAGTTTCATGGTACAGCAAGAAACAGAGATCGGTTGCACTCAGTTTGGCAGAGGCAGAGTACATGGCTGTAAGTCAAGCATAATGTGAGGCTATCTGGATGAGGAAGATCCTGGTTGGTTTGTTTAGTCAGCAGATGGATCCGACAGTGATTTATTGTGATAACCAAAGTTGTATCAAACTCTCTGAATATCTGGTTTTTCATGATCGGTCCAATCATATATATATCTAGTATCATCATCTCAGAGATTTTGTATTAAGGTGGATCATGTTGCTATATTACATTCCCATGAAGGAGCAAGATGTTGACTTATTGACAAAGGCATTGCCAAGATGTAAATTCGAGTTTCACGGAAATAGGATTGGGGTGGTGGATAATCCCTTTCTTGTTGAGAGGGAGTGTTGAGAAATGGAAAAAAGAAATTCCAGTTTGATTTGTCCTTGAATTAAACTGTGAATTAAAATAGAATTTTTTTCTCATAGCAATTTGAAAATAATTAATTAGGTTTAATTAACTTAATTAATTTAGAAAATTCGAAATGGAAATCTTTTAAAAGACATGTTTATTTTCTCCCTACCTTATAGGAGTTCATGATGAGTTATGAATGAGTTGTAATTAGTAACTCAATTTATTGAGTTAAGTCTAGTTAGTTAGTTACAATCAGTTTCAGGAACTAATAGTGAGTAAACAGTCAGTTGGGACACTGGTGACCTAATTAGTGCTACTCTAGTTAACTGAAGATTCCACCATCAGAGACTCATGCATGTTGATTCTGAGAAAGACTCGGTTGAGACTAGAGTTGTTAAACACACATGGGCAACAATAACAATATGAAAGATAATCAGGAGAGCACAATTTTTATTAACAAGAGATATACATTTATAGTACATTATCTGACCGTTGGGTTTCACATCCCAAGGTCTCTTGGACTCCTTTTGTCCATTCAGCTTCCACACTAACCCATTGAGGATTAGGTGTCCAACATTCCCCCCCTTAATCCGAAGGGTCATGTATGAGTCCAAGAAGAGAGCTGTAATACAAAATGTGCAAATATGCATGGCAACACTAGGCTGAATTTGCTCTATGAAATGTTGGTATAAAGGGTGGTGGTTTAAGGATGACCACCAACACTGGAATGCTTAGTGAAGTTCCCGGAACTCTTCCAAAACTCGCAAGAAACTGAAGTTTTCTACTAGAGGAAGTGCTCCTATTGTTTTGAAGAGGGAAACCTTCAACCATGAAAGGGATGTCTCACCCCGCATAAAAGGGAGAACTTCAACCTAAAAAGGGAAGTCTCAACCTGTAATGGTTTAAGGATGACCAAAAAACTCTGGAATGCTTAATACAATTCCTGGAACTCTTCCAAAACTGGCAAGAAGCTGGAGTCTTCTGCTAGAGGAAGTGTTCTCAATTTTGTTCCTGGAATTCTTCCGAAACTGGCAAGAAGCTGAAGTCTTTTGCTAGAGGAAGTGTCCCAGATTGCCAACTGAATGCATGTCCACGGGCATATTTGTCTCTAGCTACAAGTCTGAAACTGGTGTGGTAGGTTGTGGCTCAGATTCGCTTGATGTGACTTTGAAGCTTGTAAATGACCATCATTTCCCCCCCTATCAGACACAAGGTGAGATGATGGAGAAAACTCAACTACAAGACTCTTCAATACTCTGGAACAAGTTCTGACATGTGTTTGGAATATCTTCTTGGCTGTTGATGCCCACTGCCAAGAAGCGATCCATCCAAGATGAATCTTTATTCTTGTAGGATGTTTGTTTCTGAAGCATCTGTTTGAAGAATGACTGGTTTTATGATAGTGCTTACATGGATGAAGATCAAAACAGTGATCTTTCAAATGGCCAACTCGATCAGAGTGTTGGCATTTTATAATCTATTGTTGTTGTTGTTGCAGAAGAGGAACAGAATCTGGAATAGCTGGAGGTGAACTATCATGAAGAATAGGTGAACTGTCATGAATGAATCCAGTACTCTGAAACTGAATGGGCTTGGCGTAGTCTGGAATATGAAAGGGCAAGTCCTTGTCATATCCAAGACCAGTTCTGCGCTTGTTGTGGACAAGCTGTTCCCAAGGTCTCCTGCTGGGCTTGGGAAGAGAAAACTGACTTTTTGCATCTGCATGTACAACTGCTGCTTTATTTGAATGAACGATAACATTATTGACTTGCTGTTGATGGGTGGTTGTCTCAATGTTCTGAACAGAAATAGATTCAGAATGATGACTCCACTGTTGTAATTCTTCTTTTTGTACCTGAGATTCAAGCTACAAAAAATCAATCTTTTCCTGTGCATTTTGTAGACATGTCTGAATTTTTGAGAGAGATCCTATGCTGATTTGTAATGTGTCATCATAGTAGATTGTATAAGAGTTTTCATGAACTCTAATACTTCACTGATTCTGGCCATTTTTCTTCACTGTCAGGTTTACGCCTTAAAAATTGATCACAATTATTACTTAATGCAAAAAAGTAATATCCACTCACAATACACAACAATATATTGTATAAATGTGTAGAAAATGAATCAGGGAATCAATGCACATACATGTAGATAGAAACTATAATGGGTTTTAAATATAATGCCACAATTGGGGCAGTAGCAACTGCAAACTTGCTTGGATCCTTCAATTACTCCTTCACTTTCAAATCAGAAATGATGGCTATCAAAACTTCAATAATTATAACACCATGTCATGGGCATTGGAATGAATCTCTAGCATGCTAAAACAACAGTGATAGACTTCCTTACATGTCCAAATATTTAGTAAATTGTATAGTGTTGGTCATATATACCATAGCATTTTACCATGACCTTTCAAGAGCCTTCCAACTATGCACAGTTTCAGGAAAAACTCCAGGAGATTAGAGAATACTCACCCCTGCTTTAGATGTATATGCAGCCAATTATTAAGGAAATTTGACTCTTTGACAGTCATAAAATCTGCCCACAAAGGATAACTCGAACACAAACTGATAGAACTTGATTTGAAGATGCTTTGAAACCAACTTTTCCTCTTTGGATAAGCTACAACCAACTCAACCTCTTGAAATAGGCTCCTCTTTGTCTAGACAGCTGTAAATATATTTATTAAGTTTTACTCCAAATTGAGATGCACAATGAGAGTACAATGCCTCCAGAAACTTCTCAATCAGCAATATGATATATTCAATGATTTCACCATTAAATAAAATCACCTATGAGCACATTACATCAATCACTGGGAGTAATTTACTCACTGGAAACAACACCGAATATACTAGCCATGCATCTCTACTGATTTCTGAACTTACCAATAAGAGTTTACAGTATGCCCAACATCAAATCTGGAAATGACTGCGGAAGTTTAATGTCTTCAACAGCACACACATCTTAGTCGAGTCAATTTGGTCTTAGACTACTATGATTGACCTCATTTCAATGACTTGGTTTTACTCAAAAATACATAAAATATTTAAATTTTAATTAAAATACTAAAAAATCACTCAACATCTACACCTCTGCACGTCATCTCAATGATGTGTCTACCATCTTGTGCATACTTAATTGAAGGCAGGTACACACATGCTTTTTACTAAAAATGTGCCATTATCGATGCTTCAGGCCTCTAATAAAATGACCCCTTCATAGAAGGAATGAAGAGTTGAATGCTATGGGTATGAGCCCATGAGAGAACGTTGTATACCATTGTCTTTCAGTCCCATCTCATCACCACTATAATTTCCCCACAAGCTATGAAATTATGAAATCTGAAGAAAACTCTGTGGATCCATGATATTAAAAACAAACCCGTGACAAACTGAAACAATCTTCAAATGGAGTAGCAACGAGAGTATCCGTTACATAGCTAAGCGAGGTTTGTGATGAAGCTGGAGTTGGAAAAATGATAGTTTGTCAATTACATAACCATTACATGATAGGTCGGGGGAGTCCAAGAGTTTTTAAACGGATGCTATGATCTAGAATGTCCAATACCACTCAACAATTCAAACGCTGCGTTAAAATTGGACATCGTTACCAATGGGACAGTGTTACCATTTAATACCATTCAATAAAATGTTGATACCATTCACATTCAACATATACCGTATTCAATACTATTCAATACCACAACGTTAATACGCATGCAGGTCAGGAGTTGTCTCCCACGCAGAGATACTATTTGCATCTCTACAAAATTGACTAAAACCAACAGTGAAGCAAAACATATATAAAGAGTGTTGTAATTTTGTACTGGCCTAAGTTGTCACTCTCAATTTAAGATTTCACATCTTACTTGAAAACAAAGTCTCACCTTGTCAAAATACAAGGAATTTATAGTAAAACCTCCTTCTCAACATCTTCAAGGACGAGGGCCTTAGCAGGCTTAGCTAGTAAATTAGTGTATTCCTGGAAAGGAGATTTAGAGAACCGGGTCTCCCTCCATAGGTCGGTGTCAAAAATCTGTAAGTCTTTAAGAGACACTCAAAGTTTGCCTTCACGAAATGTTATTATTCAAATGCATTCAACTCGAAACGCAGCATTAATATGATTCAACACCAACAACGTTAATATGATTCAATACCAACAGTGTTAATATGATTCAATACCGCATACCAGGAGCTAGAAAACTTCGGACCTTCATCGATGGTGGTGTATCTCTGCAGTGGCACCCAGGTATTGAACGCAGAATACAAGAAATGACAGTCATCGGCGCTAAAACAAGAAATGACAGCGCTATAAAAATTGACTGCATGGACAAATGTGCAGCGTTGGCAGACGCAGGTTATCTCAGGACATAGGGGAATAACGCAAAGGCATTGAGGACAATTCTTAGGTTAGAATGACAGAGGACAGTGATGTCAGTCAGCAACAGATTTCAGGCAGAAAATTCTCACGACAGAGCACATGCAGTGTCAGGAGCAGCTAATTATATGGAGGAGCAGCGTAGGCATTTTCAGGGGTATGGAGGCACTTCTATATGGAGAGAAGACACTAGTAGCAGTATAATCAGGTTACAGCTAAAATTGAGCTGAAGAAATATTCATGAGAAAATATTCATGAATTTCATGGCAAAAATAAACTACACAGAAAGGCCATAAAACAAATGGCTCAAATTAATTATGCAGGGCAGGAATATGCTTGCTCTGATACCATGTTAAACACACATGGGCATTAATAACAATATGAAAGATAATCAGGAGAGTAAAATTTTTATTAACGAGAGATATACATTTATAGTACATTATGTGAGCATTGGGTTTCACATCCCAAGGTCTCTTGGACTCCTTTTGTCCATTCGGCTTCCACACTAACCCATTGAGGATTAGGTGTCCAACAAGAGTGCAGGGAGATTGCACTATTTGTTTTAGATTTTCTTGAGTTGCACTAATAGTGCATGAAATCAGGAACTGATCCTTGAGGGATTACGCTATTTTTAGGGGCTTTATTTCCCTTTAAATACAAGCTATCCTTCATAGGAATTACAAATTGAAAAATATACTTGGAGAGATTTTGAATTGGCTAAGATCTAGCCTTGAGCTTGCTTATGATTTGGAGATTGAATTTTCTAAGTGGTAGGATTGTTCTAGAGAGAAAAAGCATTGTAATTTCATCTTGATTTTCCAGATTAATACAAAACAAATAGTGGGGTTTTGAGTTGTGGCTTCCCTTGAATATTTATTGTCTGATGTGCCTTTGGTTCTCTTCCTCTCTTGATTATTGTTTGCTCGATGTTTATGGTCTTCTGCTATAAAGAGTAGAAGTATATTCTTGTCTCTTTTCTTAGTATATTACATGAGCCTATGAATCTATAGGTTTTTCTATAGCTTTTGCATCATTGTTTCCTGGTACTTTTACTAATTTTGAGCTATCATTCCATTTTGAGGAGTGGCTTGGGCTCCAAGCCTAAAATTGTGGCTTTAATCCCAGGGTCGCTGACATAGAATAGGAAATTTTGGTCCATAGTCACTAGCAGGTAGGCCTATGAGAGATACTTTGGGTTTTTGGTTTGTCCCTTTCCCATAGAATGAGAGAACCTATGGCCTAAGAGGTCCAGAACAACAGTGGGGACTAGGGACAGGCTGTCTGAGTGGCTAACTTGTCTCCTGAGGGTTTGTTGATGATGTTTGATGACTTTGTGTGATGTTTCGTCAATTCCACTTCCTTAAGGTCATATAGGAGGTTGAATCTGATCATAGTTGCCTCTCATCTCATGTTTACCCCTGTTGGCATGGTTACATGGGTGGCTATAGGAGGAGGGTGTTATAGAGTGGTATCAGTGCATGGTTCAAATCTCAGACTAGATGGGCGGTGTGTGTTGGTCATGCATGCATGTCAGTTGCATGTGTGCCTATTACACTTGCATTTCATGTGCTTTTTGAATTTGCCTAACGATTGATTATGGTTGTAGTATGGTTATCATAGAGGATTTGATATTGATTTTGTGGAATGTATTTGTCATGAGTATGTGATGGGTTTCATATCGTTATATGTCACTTATATGTTGATTTTATGTCACCTACTTACATCTTTTTATGTTAGGTTACATTCTTGAATATTTTGGATTATATGTATCATTCCACTAGGTTGATTACAATAATTGATCGCTTATGTTTGACTACATGCGTCTATGCGTATGTGTGGTTGATTTGCATTGCTTATTCACACAGTTGGTTGTGTGTGGAAATGTGTACAATGGAGTAATGGTTGTTTTCATACATGAGGTCATGGTTTGTGAAGTTGATATGGTCATGCATTGATGACTGAAATCTAGCTAGAATGATGTGTTTATGGATTGGTACTCATTTGTTATATGTCTATATACAGTTTTTATGCATGTATGGTCTTGGTTATAGTTTGAATAGTAGGTCAAACATGCCTTGTGAAGTCATTGTATGCAATTTAGGTCATCATGGTGCTATTGGTATGTTATGATACTAATGTGTTGAATGAGGTAAAGCAGGAGATGCAGATCAACAACGTGAACTTGCAACATTGGACTTTGGGGTAAGAGTAGATCATCATATAGGTATTGTATATTTGGCACACATGTATGTACACTACAAGAAAAAGGGTCATTGGTGAGGGTCACGCTTATGACGGACCTTTAAGGTCTATCACCAATGTCGCATATAGTGACAATCTTTAAAAAAGCATTGTTGTAAGTGTATATAGTGATTGTCCTTTAATTTTTGTCACGAAGCCATTTTCAATGACACTTTTGGTGAGGGTCGTTAAAGGGTTGTCACTAATTCTCTCTTTGGTGACAACTTTGTTGAGGGTCATTAAAGGCCCATCACTAATTCTCTCTTTGGTGACACTTCTAGTGACGATCTTTTATTGACCATCACCAATGATCTTTTTGGTTGCTTTTGGTGACGATCAATAAATGTTCTTCATCATTGATCATTCCAATGAGTATTTTATGACACCTCATGTGTGTGACAAACCTTTAAGGATCATCACCAATGTCGAATATGGTGACGGTCTTTAAAAAATCATTGTTGTAAGTGTATATAGTGATGGTCCTTCAAGTTTGTCACCAAATCCATTTTCAATGACACTTTTGGTGAGGGTCATGAAATGCCCATCACTAATGCTCTCTCTGGTGACACTTTTGGTGAGGTTCGTTAAAGGTCCATCACTAATTATCTCTTTGGTGACACTTCTAGTGATGGTATTTTATTGACCCTCACTAATGCTCTTTTTGGTTACTTTTGGTGTCAGTCAAAACATGTTCGCCATCATTGATCGTTCCAATGAGTTTTTGATGACGCTATGTACCCATTACTATATTTTTTGTGAAAAGATAATGATTTAAGACCATTGTTGTGGATTATTTTTCATTATGTGTCCATGGTCAAAGTGGTTATAATAATCATTCAATTTGTTAAGAATTAATTAATGTTTATCATTTCCCTCAAGTCATAATAATATAGTTTTCCTATGAGTCAACACATGATTCATCTCTATTAGGATTATTATCTAGCAAATTTCCTTTAAATAAAGTTCCACTAGTGTGTGTAGGAACTATATTATTTAATGAATAATCAAGCTTTGTCAATTCTATTAATGAGAGAGACCTAGCACTCTTATTCATTCATTTCCATGCATTTTTACCTAGTGCTCCCTTGTGTTTCCATGGTACTCCTTAACACTCCTTAGCACACATTAGCACACCTTAGCACTTGACACATATTGGTATGCTTACCTACCATTCTAGCATGCCTTGGAACTACCTATCATACCTTGTCACTCCCTCCTTAGCACACCTGGAACTCACTAACACTTCATTTCCATGCATTTGAAACTAGTGCTCCCTTGTGTTTCCCTGGCACTTCATCCTCACACTCCCTAGCATGTGTTCACGCTAAACCCTGACACCTGACACATATTGGCATGCCTATAATACCTTGGAACCATCTAGCATGTTCTAGTACTTCCTGACATTCCCTGGCACACCTTTGTACTCCTTATTTTTCATTCCCTCATAGATAGCGTTACTTTTTTTGTGACTGGGGAACCCAACCAAGTCATTGGAAAAACATATGTTGTACCCAACCCAAAGTCTCCCTTTGTATGAAACTGCTTTGTCTAACCCCTTATTATAACCATAGGATTGTCTCCTACAAGTATTATTCTAACATTCTTGTTACTGGGAATAGTGTCCACTTAGAGTTGCTATTCCCACTAAGACTAGTAGCTATCTTAGAAACAAACAAGTTAAAACTACTTTCGCTTTCCTTTATAAAAAATGGATAAGAAGGGAACAAAGGAAACCAACCTTAGTCTTGCGCTTAGTTCCTTGCTTTGTTCCTCTCCTTCCTGATAGATCTTTGCTGCTTCTTCTTCGTCTACCCAGCTTCAAAGAACACATGTGGAATCAAAGCAGCATAATACTATCAAAGAACAAAGATCTATAGTCATAAACAACACAGGACCAGATATGTATTGACCACACAAATGCATATAAAATCAAACATACAAGAATGTGGAGGAAAACTTGAATAGCTTTATTAATATCAAGAATAGCAAGAGGATTACAACCAATTGTTCTAACCCAGCATCATCCTCCAGCAAGAAAGCCCTTCT
>APFE030732524.1:160999-198337 GCA_000404065.3 Pinus taeda | reverse complement strand
TACCCAACCCAAAGTCTTCCTTTGTCTAAAATGAACTTTTCCAAGACTTATCACAACCATAGTCTTGCCTCTTACAACTCCTATTCTAAACTTATCCTAACACACTTTGTCCTTAGGACACCGAGAATTCACTAACACTCCTTAGTACACACTCTTATTTGTTCTTTTCCATGCATTCTGACCTAGTTCTCCCTTGTGATGCCCTAACACTCCCTAACACCCCTCAACATGCATTGACACTGTCTAGCATGTGTTAGAATGCCTTTTGTTTCCTTTTCATGTGCTAACACTCCTTAGCTATCATACCCTCACAACTACCCTTACATTTTTTGAGACTTGGGAACACAACCAAGTCGTGTGTCGACTACAACAACTTGACCAAGTTATAGCTACTACAACTATACTATGCCTTGTTCACCTAAGAACTACCTATAACTCATCTTAGGCTACTCATGTCCAATATCAACTCATCCCACTTAACAATTTGCCAAGTCAAGACCCACATCCAACCATGGGCATAAAACAACTAAGCAACATAGTTTACATTTTGACATGGCATAACACCTAGCATGTATAACAATCCCTTGGCACTATGTGGCATGTGCTAGCATCCCATGCATTCCTTAGCATGCTTTGTCACTCCCTAGCACACCCCAGCACTCAATGACATACCCTAGAACTCTAGCATTCCTTGTTACTACTTGTCATATAACCTTGTCACTCCCTCCTTAACACACTTGGAACTCACTGACACCCCCTATCACACACTTTTATTTGTTCATTTCCATGCATTTTGAACTAGTTCCCCCTTGTGTTTTTGTGCAACTTTGTAACACTCCCTAGCACACATTAGCACACTTTAGCCCCTTGGACATCTTTCCATGTTTCCCTGGAACTCTAGCATTCATTGGCACTACCTATCATACCTTTTCACTCCCTCCTTAACACACCTAGAACTCCTTGACACTCCTTGTCACCCACTCTTATTCATTCATTTCCATACATTTGAAACTAGCTCTCCCTTGTGTTTCCATGGCATTACATAACACTCCCTGGCATGCATTGGCACACCCTAGCACTTGGCACATCTTGGCATGTTTTCCCAACCTCTAGCATGCTTTACAAATACCTAGCATACCTTGTCACTCCCTCCTTAGCACACCTGTAACTCACTAACACTTCGTGTCACAATCTCTTATTCATTCATTTGTATGCATTAATTTTACCTAGTTTTTCCTTGGCACTCCCTAACACTTCCTAGCACATGTTGGCATAGCCTGACACCTGGAACATCTTGGCTACATGTCGCCCTGTCACTCTAACATGACTTAACATTGCCTAGCATACCATGTCCCTCCCTATGTAGCACACCTGGAACTCACTGACACTCCCTATCACACACTCTTATTCATTCATTTCCATGTAGTTCTCCCTTGTGTTTTTGTGGCACTCTCTAACACTTCCTAGCACATGTTCGTACAACCTGGCACATGGCACATCTTCAATGTATGCCACGCTAGAACTATAGCATGAATTAGTGTTTCCTAGCATACCATGTCACTCGCTCCTTAACACACCTAGAACTTTTTGACACTTCCTTTCACACACTCTTATTCATTCATTTCCATGCATTTTGACCTAGTGCTCCCTTGTGCTTCCCAGGTACTCCCTAACACTCCATAGCACACATTGGAACACCTTAGTAGTTGACACATATTGGTATGCTTCCCTAGCATTCTATCATGCCTTTGCACTATCTATCATACCTTGTCACTCCCTCCTCAGCACACCTGCAGCTCACTAGCACTTCATTTCCATGCATTTGAAGCTAGTTCTCCCTTGCGCTTCCCTGACACTTCGCCCTCACACTCCCTAACACTTGTTCACACCACACCTTAGCACCTAACACATCTTGGCATGGCTATCATGCCTTGGAATAGTCTAGCATGTGTTAGTACTTCCTTGAATTCCCTAATACACCTTGGTAACTCCTAGATGCCATTCCCTCGTGGATAGTCTTACTTTTTTTGCGACTTGGGAACCCAACAAAGTCATTGGAAAAACAATGTTGTGCCTAACCCAAAGTCTCCCTTTGTTTGAAAATGATTTGTCCAGCCCCTTATTATAACTATAGTATTACCTCCTACAAGTCTTGTTCTGACCTTCTCCTAACACACTTTATCCTTGAGACACTTGGAATTCATTCACACTCCTTCACACACACTCTTATTTGTTCATTTCCATGCATTTTGACCAAGTTCTCCCTTGTGATGTTTTCACACTCCTTAACACTCCTCACATGTACTGACACTGTCTGGCATGTGTTAGCATGCGTTTTCATTCCTTGTCATGCCCTAACACTTCTTAATTATCATTCCCTCACAACTACCCTTACTTTTTTTGGGAATTGGGAACCCAACCAAGTATTGCCTCAACTACAACAACCTAACCAAGTTATAGTTACTACAACTAGACTATGCCTTGCTCACCTAAGAACTGAATATAGCTCATCTTAGGCTACTCATGTCCAATTTCAACATATCCCACTTAACATGTTACAAGTTAGCAAGCCAATGCTCACATCCAATCATGGCCATAAAAGAACTAAGAACCATAGTTTACATCTTGACATGCCATAACACTCGACACGCCTAACAATCCCTTAGAAACATAGTTTATATCTTGACATGCCATAGCATTTGGAACATCTACCAATACCTTGGCAACATAGTTTACATATTCTTGACTTGGATGCTCTTATTTTGTAAATGTGACCCTTGACTATGCCATGAGAACCCTCCAAAACATTCTTAAATGATGGGAACTCCTCTTCATGTGTGAAGATAATGAAATGTTACAAGTCATCCAAGATACCTCCAAATATTTGATTTTTTTCCTTAGCGAATGTGAAATATACCCTTAATAGAAAACATGCATAAACATTTGTAGGCAAGTGCCCCAAATGGGAGATGTTTCCACTTGTGCAATTGTGTTTCCAAATATATGAACTCAACAACAAAACACGCCTTAAAATACATGAATATCTCTCAACATGTGAAAGAAAAAGTAACTCTTACCCTACTCTTCCTCCATTGGAAATTTGGGCCTTTTGTAACAAGGTATCTTCTCTTCTTTGGAGAGAGGAGATAAACAAGCTTTTAGATGTTTCTAAATGGAGTACTCTTCATTTATGTCCTTTTGGTTTATGCCACATGATACAAATGTCAAATTTCATATTCTTGAGTATGTAGTTCTTCTTTTATACATGTGACCCTTTACTATGCCATAGAATCCTCCAAAATCTTCTTAAATGATGGGTGCACTGCTTCATCCATGAAGCTAGTGGAACATGACAAGTTATCCAAAATTCCTCCAAATATGTGATTTGTGCCTTGGGAAATGTTAAAGGTACCCTCAATGGAAAACACATAAACATTTGTGGGCAAGTGCCCTAAATGTGAGATGTTGCCACTTCTGCAATTGTGCCTCCTTTTGATGCTCAAGTTGACAACCTAGTTGTGCAAGACTCACAAGGTGTCACTTTGGGTCAACTCAAGGTTTTTGGCACTGTCACCTTATCAAATTTGGATTACTTATTGAATTTTGTGGGTATCCCAAAGCACAGATTTATGGGGTCTTTTATGTGACTAGATCACTAGAACTGAAAACCATCTTTACATTAGATCGTTCAACATCTTGATGATCCATATCCTATTGACCACAACTTTTGTATTCATTATTTCTTTAATTGCAACACCTCCACTAGATATTGATGGTGTTCATGAGCCTATTTCTCATTCTCTTCTTATGGAAACAATATTATCTCGAGCACTATTATTCGATGAATTGCTACACAACAAGGACTTTATGAGCAAATAATTCATGTTGTTGTTGTAGTCCCCATACAACACAAACATTCAATAGTCTATAATAGCCAAACACTCTACGATGGGTTTCACACATAACTAACCTATGGCAACTAGCTACATTCTATTGTCGGAGCCTATAATTAGTGGAAGAATTATATTCTACCAATGGAAATGACCATCCACACCAATTGTAGTCCTTTGCCTACTCTATATAATCCTTGGGAGTTAGTGCCCATGGATTTTATGTCGTGTTTTCCTTCAACCAAGCATGATATGTGTTTTTGTTGTTGTTGATTGCTTCCTTAGGATGGGAATTTTGGCACCTTGTAAGAAGATTGTCACAACAAAATCCACTCACAAGTTCTTCTTCTAGCATATTTTAGTTCGCTTTGGGTTTCCAAATACCATATTTCTTGATAGGGATAGTAGGTTCCTTAGTATTTTTTGGTTTAATCTTTGGCCCATGATGGACATCAAGCTTGATCAAACCCACTACCTTCCATCCCTATATTGATAAATAAAAAGTAGTAGTCAATAGGATTATTATAGATGTATTTAGAGTATACAATTGAGAGCATCCGCATACACTTGTTGAAAGCCTTCCATATTTTCAACATAAGTTCGACAGAGCTCTTCATATTTCTATTGGCCTCAAGCCTTTTGAGGCGTGCTTAGAGTCCCAACAATTGACACAAATTGATGTAGCTATATTCATGGTATAACACATGAAGATATCTCCTATATTTGGAATGAGGTAATTAAAGCAACTAATTTTGAGGAACGTATCCCACAAATTCAACAATGAGTTCATGATATTTTGTACAAAGTTACCAACTCCAATTACAAGTAGATACACAATCCATTGGGTTCCACATAAGTTTAAGGTTGGTGATGAGTTGTGGTTGGACTTGCATAATGGGTTATTGACAAACTCCCATAAGAAGCTCATACCACTTTGATATGAGCCTTACACCATCACTAAGGCTATGGGTGACAATTTTTTTAAAGATAACCATAAGATGATTTATATTACCTCAAAAGTATATATTAAAAAAAAGATTGCTTGATAAGGTGCATGTTTAGAAAAAGTTCCTGTAAAAAAATAAAAGAAATGATCCCACTATTACTAATCTAAATTATTGTGATAAAATGATCCCACCATTACTAATGTAAATTATTGTGATAAATAACTACACTAGGTTTTAAACATTAA
Source organism: Pinus taeda (assembly GCA_000404065.3). Classification (NCBI taxonomy): domain Eukaryota; kingdom Viridiplantae; phylum Streptophyta; class Pinopsida; order Pinales; family Pinaceae; genus Pinus; species Pinus taeda. The sequence goes on along the minus strand of APFE030732524.1, from coordinate 193,255 downwards.
CAATTTTAGAATTTATTTTATATCAAAATATGTAAATCATTGATTAAATATTTTAAATATTACACCATTTCTCTTATCACTAAATTTTTAAAATATTATCACTCTAATATTATTTTTTTATGACTATTTTTTTAAACATTATCACCCTAATATTATTTCTATTACATGAGCCAGGTTCGAAAGCTTGTGTGCCATATCCCTGCCTTGTTTTCTTGACAGTTCTTTGTACCTCGGATTTCCATAACCCAAAACGTTTTTTAGTCCATTTGGGGAATGAAATTTCCTCCGCCAATTCCAGGGGCACGGGGAGAGAGAGGCTGGTTGAACCAAGGACTGCTGCTATCGATCTTGACCTCAAACCATACCTGGATGCAAGCATAGATGAATACGAGGGATTAGATTCGAAACCCACCATTGTGGCTATTGTGATGGTGTTGTTAAAGGAGTTAGGGCGAAAATGTTAATCAAGATGGATTGAAGAAAACTCCACGGCATGTTTCCAAAGCGTTCAATGATGTAACAAGAAGTATGCATTTATATGTTGTTTTCTTTACTTTTCTGCATACTTTCCCGGTGGTTTATATAAATTTAATATATATATAATATATAATATATATAAATTTGTATTTGATAATCTATTACTAGAGTTGTTGGTATTTATTGAGTACCAGGATCAGAACTCTTTTCGCTATATATATATTCAATTGAAAACTATCTTTCATCGCATCCCCTGGGTTCGTACATTTTTCAGATCAGGTTCAAACACACTAAGGCAAGCACAAACAAAAAAGGAATCGAGGAGAAACATTGCGGCCATTAAAAATGATAATTAATTCATATCCTGTTGAATCATGGGACTTCAATAGCATGTACGGATTTAAGTGATAACCCACCCTCTTAGTTGGGGATGTGGGCCTCTCTCATCTCTCAAGAGCACATGATGACTACAGAATCTTATTACATGCATACATCCAAATTTAAATTCTCCATATTTTATAAATGCAATACCTTCTTCCTCTTTGGGTGAGGACCATGCAAAACTTGGATATATTGATATCGGGTATTCATAGGCCGCTACCTCTGTCATATCTAGTCCTAAAAAGAGTAAGGGCACCTCTTCTTTTTCTATGTAAGGATGTCTAATACCATTTCTATCCCTATTGTTGAAGATTTAATGTAGGTACAAAAGAGGTGTGTTTTATCATTGCAAATATTGTACCCATCAAATTTGGTATGATTTTGTACAAATTTTTAGAGTGATAAGTCTTTTTCCCTTTTAGGAAGAGAATGATTCATCCATCAAAATAGTTGATTATAAATAAGTGTAAAACTTTTGATTCAATTAATTTTTTTTATATCTGATTCAAAGTGAGACCAACTCCATGTTCTTCAAGTGCTGAAACAAACTTTGGAGTAAGCTTAGCCAACATAATAGGGATATCAACCAAGCTTGCTCTAATTTCATATGCATGGTATCTAAACATATTTTTTTTTGTTTTTGGGACCTTTTCATTAAAGTCTTCTATTATAAGTAAAAAATTTAGTTTGTTGGATGTGATCTATTTTTTACCTTGTAAAAATTTTTGTTTTTCCTTTAAAGAAATACACTTAGACACACATACATGTATTGGTTTTTGAAGTGTTTGAGTTAGCACATGTTTCAACTTTTACTATGAGTAATAAACTTTTTACTACTTTTCAGTAGTCTTTTATTATAAGTAAAAAATTAGTTTGTTGGATGTGATCTATTCTTTACTTTGTAAAGATTTTTGTCCTTTAAAAAAATACACTTACACAGACATACATGTATTGGTTTTTGAAGTGTTTGAGTTAGCACATGTTTAAACTTTTACTATGAGTAATAAACTTTTTACTATGAGTAATAATTTTTGTGTTGGGAAGAACTTTGTTTTTATTTAGAAGGGCATTGGAGTCATTTTTTCAAAATGGCTAGAATTTTTTGGTTTTTGGGATCTTTTCAGGTCTTCTATTATAAGTAAAAATTTAGTTGGTTGGATGTGATCTATTATTTACTTTGTAAAGAATTCTCTTTTTCCTTTAGAACAATACACCTACAGAGACATACATGTATTGATCTTTGAGCATCTTTTATTATAAGTAAAAATTTAGTTGGTTGGATGTGATCTATTATTTACTTTGTAAAGAGTTCTGTTTTTCCTTTAGAACAATACACCTACACAGACATACATGTATTGGTCTTTGAGCTGTTTGAGTTATCACATGTTTCAAATTTTGCTGTGAGTAATAATTTTTCTGTTGGCAAGAGTTTTGATTTGATTTAAGAAGGGCATTGGAGTCATTTTATCAAGATGGCAGAAATTAGAGAACCATTTTTTGTGGAGCTTGAAGTTGTAGTCTAGTTAAGGAAAAATGCTAAAAAAATGCATTTTAATACTAACCTCATTATTTTTGTTGTGACAGTGATTAGAAACAAATATATGGATAGGTTCTATTATTGCAACAGTGGTTGGAAATTTAAAAATATCTATCAGCAATGTACATCTATGCTAAGAGGATAAATTAAATGTTGTGATTTTCCTTTAGAACAAGACACATACAAACATACATGTATTGGTCTTTGAAGTGTTTGAGTTATCACATGTTTCAAATTTTACTTTGAGTAATAATTTTTGTGTTGGCAAGAGTTTTGTTTTGATTTAAGAAGGGCATTGGAATCATTTTTCCAAGATGAGAACTATTTTCTGTGGAGGTTGAACTTGTAGTCTTTAGTTAAGGAAAAATGCTCTTGCTTTGGTTTCAAAAGGGCATTGGAGTCATTTTCCCAAGGTGGAAGAAATTAGTGAACTATTTTCTGTGGAGTTTGAAGTTGTAGTCTTTAGTTAAGAAAAAATGCTCAGAAAATCTCTGTCAAGGAATTTTAACTCTGAGCTCATTATTTATGTTGTGAAAGTCATGAGAAACAAATTCATCGATAGGTTCTATTATTGCAATAGTTGTTGGAAATTTAAAAATATCTGTCATCAATGTACATGTATATTAAGAGGATGTAGTGAGGTAAATTAAATGTTGTGATTTTTCCATTAAAACAATACACATGCACACACATACATGTATTGGTCTTTGATGTGTTTGAGTTATATCACATGTTTTAAGTAACAATTTTTGTGTTGGCAAGAGGAAAATTAAATGTTGTGATTTTTCCATTAGAACAATACACCTGCACAGACATACATGTATTGGTCTTTGACATGTTAGAGTTATCACATGTTTCAACTTTTATTGTGAGTAATAATTTTTGGGTTGGCAAGAGTTTTGTTTTGATTTCAGAAGGGCATTGGAGTCATTTTTCCAAGATGGTAGAAATTAGAGAATTATTTTTTGGTGCAGATTGAAGCAGTAATCTTTAGTTAAGGCAAAATTCAATGGATTTTAATATTAACTTCATTATTTTTGTTGAGAGAGTCATCAGAAAAAAAATCATGGATAGGTTCTATTATTGCAACAATGGTTGGAAATTTCAAAATATATGCAACGTACATGTACGGGACAAGGACGGAGCGAATTAAATTAAATGTTCTGATTTTTCCTTCAGAACAATACACCTGTGCAGACATACATGTATTGGTATTTAACGTGTTTGAGTTATCACATGTTTTACTGTTAGTAATAATTTTTGTGTTCGCAAGAGTTTTGTTGTGATTTCAGAATGGCATTGGAGTCATTTTTCTAAAATGGAAGAAATTAGAGAACTATTTTATGTGGAAGTTGAAGTTGTAGTCTTTAGTCAAGGAAAAATTCTCAGAAAAATTTCTGTTAAAGCATTTTAATATTAACCTCATTATTTTTGATATTAACCTCATTATTTTTATTGTGACAGTCATAAAAAAATAAATTAGTGGATAGGTTTTATTATTGCAACAGTTGTTGGAAATTTAGAAATATCTATGAGCAATGTACATGTATGCTACCAGGGTGCAGTGAGGTAAATTAAATGTCTTGATTTTTCCATCAGAATAATACACTTGCATAGACATACATGTATTGGTATTTGAGGTGTTTGAGTTATCACATGTTTCAACTTTTACTGTGAGTAATAATTTTTGTGTTGGCAAGAGTTTTGTTTTGATTTGAGAAGGGCATTGGAGTCATTTTTCCAAGAAGGCAGAAATTAGAGAACTATTTTCTATGGAGCTTGAAGCTGTAATTTTTAGTTAAATAAAAATGCTTAATTAAATAAAAATGCTTCTAAAAATGTCTGTCAAGGGATTTTAATACTAACCTCATTATTTTTGTTATGACAGTCATCAAAAACAAATTCATGGATAGTTTCTATTATTACAACAATGGTTAGAAATTTAAAAATATCTATTAACAACATACATATTTAAAAATATCTATTAACAACATACATGTACGCTACAAGGATGCAGCTAGGTAAATTAAATGTTCTGATTTTTCCTTTAGAACAATACCCCTGCACATACATACATATATTGGTCTTTGACCTGTTTGAGTTATCACATGTTTCAACTTGTACTCTGAGTAATAATTTTTGTGTTGGAAAGAGTTTTCTTTTGATTTCAAAATGGCATTGGAGTCATTTTCCTAAGATGGCTGAAGTTAGAGAACTATTTTATGTGAAGCTTGAAGCTATAGTCTTTAGTTAAGGAAAAATGCTCAAAAAAATGTTGTCTAACTTCATTATTTTTGTTGTGAAAGTCATAAAAAACAAATTCATGGATAGGTTCTATTATTGCAATAGTTGTTGGAAATTTAAAGATATCTATCAGCTATGTACATGTACCCTAAGAGGATGCAGTGAGGTAAATTAAATGTTGTGATTTTATTTTTGTCTTGCAATTTTCAAGACTTCAATTCTTTATGTTTAGATCTGTGATTAAATCAAGATATAGGGAAGCCCATAAAAAGAAAAATGTATTGGCTCTTCTAATAAACTAACGAATAAATCTGCCTTGATATTTTTTAGAAAAAAAAATATACAGTTGGAGAATGTTAATTGGGGAGTGTTAATACCTAGATACATATAAGTCTCTGGATTTAACTGTTTTTACCTGACAAATTTTCAAAATGTTGAACTTAACTTGATGGTTTATTTTGAAAATATTTTAAATGAGATGAACAAATTGAGAACAAAACTCTTATCCATTTGATTCAAGAATTTATCCAAAATCAAAATAAATATGACTTTATGAATCATGGATTGTACTATAAAGTTTGATTGCACTTTAGATTTCGTGACTATTGAAATGTGTAGATAAATGGTGGAATTGAATGGTTAATGTAGATTTCATCATTCACCAAACGAATGTTTAATCGAAGTTTTGGGAATGCTTTTACGATCAAAATAAATATGACATTATGAATCATAGAGTGTATTATAAAGTTTGATTGCACTTCAGATTTCGTAACTATTGAAATGTGTACATAAATAGTGGAATGGAGGGTTTAGTGCAGATTTCATCATTCACGAAATGAAGGCTTAATCAAATTTTTGGGATTCCATTATTGCTTCTCGAAGTTCATCTTGTTTGATAGGACCTACATTTTCATCATCCTTTTTAAAGGCATCTCCAATTACAGGTTTCCAAGTATCTTCATCAATTTGTAAACTCCATATCAATTCCAAATTTATTTTTAAATAAAAGTTGGTCTGATTTTTGTTATCTAAATTTTCATTGAAATGATCTCAAACTAGGACTAGAGATATAATTGCACATATGTTTCTCATGCCAGCCAATGGAAACATCATTTATGAAATCTGGATTGTACTTTTGGAATTGAGCAGAGAGTTATTCTTTTGTATAGCTAGATTTCTCATGTTCTTGGTGTATCTCTCATTTTCAAAGTCCAAAATTGTATTATCATACAATGAGTTTTGCAAGGAGGCTTCCTTGTCTGAACACATTTCCTTGTCATAATGATCATGATTGCCACACAGGCTATAACCCTCAAAATGCATCATATGACTTGAATATATTGTTTTCCAATTCCAAGTAATGGTTTCAATGCCTTCATCATCAAGGGAGTGAGAATTTTACTTGAAACTTAATATGCTGCTCCTATATTACCTTTTCCACTGTATCATAAATTAGTAAGTCATTAACATACAAAAAATGGGACTTGTGACTATTAAATTCAATGTCAAAGATCATTCTCTCAACACTTAGGGCCAGAAATACTAGCCATATTAGAGTTTGAGGCACCTTCTTCAAGACCTAGTTCATCCATTCTTATTGCCTTCCATGTTCATTTTCATTTTCATGAGCATTAGGGGTTTTTTCCATCAAATTAGAATAGCCATAAAGTGTCTCTTTGATTTTAGAAGCAGATCAAGAAATACTAGCCATATTAGAGTTTGAGGCACCTTCTTCAAGACTGGGTTCGTCCATTCTTATTGCCTTCCATGTTCATTTTCATTTTCATGAGCATTAGGGGTTTTTTCCATCAAATTAGAATAGCCATAAAGTGTCTCTTTGATTTTAGAAGCAGATCAAGATCAACTTCATCCAAGAAACCCTAGAATTCTCATAAGCAATAAGAAGAAAGGTCTCAACTTTTATTTCATCACATGCATCCATCATAATCACTGATTTGGTGGTGAGAAACCCACATTATCTAGATGGGAGCTAGATCATATAGGTTTCACCATTGGGTGCATTGCCATGGAAGAGAAATTTGACATTGATGAAGGCTGGGAGAGGATTTGGGACTCACTAAGGTACTAATCTCTTGAATTCTTCCACATATAACTGTGCCATGAGATAAATTTGTAATTGCATATTTGAATAGTGAAGTTTTTGGGGTTCACCTATCCTTCTATTGGTGAAATTCCCTAGGGTAAAATAAGGGTCTAAATGTATTGTGGAAAGGGAAATTGGAGGCTAAATTGAGGGCGTTTAGTCCTCAACAATTGCTGAAGGAAATCTTGAGAATTTTCTTTTAGTGTGGACTGGTTCTCATTGGCTTAGAGGGCGTAAGTCTCTTAGAAATCTCTGGGATTCATTGCATAGGTTTTACAAGGGTTAAATCCCATCAAGAATGGCACACAAGTTCATTAAAAGAGGAACATTCTCTTGAATGTATTGACTGTTGTTGCTAAGAATAAATTTTGGGTAGAGTTTGCCCTCTAGGAATGGTGTATTAGTCAAGTTTTAAAGGGTGAATCTCTGTGTGTTATTTATTGAGTGTTAACAAGGTTTATACCTCCTATATGGGTAGAGTTGCTATGGCATGAGAGCACACTTACAGGTTGTAGTTGTCCCTAATTAATAATATTCATTTAGAGGGGTTTCCTTAGCATAAAGAGGGAAGCACTTTGAAGAATAGATAAACTAGTATCAATAATATTTCATGAGATGATGGCTAAAGTAGAATTTGGAGGGTAGTGGAAGTTTGAAATAGAGTGGAAATCAACCCATAATTCTCATTATTTTCAAATAGAACTAAGGTACCTATTATGGGAGGACATACTTGTGTTTTAGGGCTGGAAAGTGGGAGATTATAGAAGAACACAACTTTAGTCTAAGTCTCGGTGTAATTTGGACCAATAAAAGTCATCTACAATAGCCCATATTTCCACATCCATACAAAAAAAAAGGACAACTTGTAATGCATTGGTTTATAGCAAAGACTTGCCCATTATCTTAGTGCAAATTGTTGTTGTGTTTTTATATTATTGTTTGATTTTATTTATATTTTATTTGCAATGCCATTACATGTAAAAACACCCAAATATAAGTTGAAACCCACAATAAAAAAATAGAGCACATAGTCAAATTGTTTGATGAAATGCCAAAACCAACAATTTTGCAAAAACAATAAGTTTCCAAACCTTGGAGGGAGAAGGGGTTGGTACACTACACCAATATGAGTGCCTAAGGTATTTCAAAGTGTTGAACCCATTTATGCATTAAAAATCACATTTTAAACAATGAAAAGTTAGAGCCTTGATCAAAATTCTATAGTTGAATTCCAACTAAAAAAGTAAAAACTTAGAACAAATAGGCTTCACCATTATTAAGCCATCCACTAGTGTCCATATGTGTGGTCAAGGCTACCAAAATGGTATGTCAAATAAGGATGGGTGAAGTGAAAGCATTGAGTGGCATTTTAAAAGTACTTGCACCTAAAACTTGGCATATAAACTATAGGAACTCTATTATGGGGTGCAGCTTGCCACCTCATAGTGTGTTTCTCAAAATAATTTATAAAAAGGAACATCAAGTTTTGGAAATTGTGGATACTTACATAAATCATAAGAGATAACACTTTGTTACAAATTCTATGAAATTCTTAACACAAGGGAGAGAAAATCTTTCAAAGTGATAGGTTCAAATTGAGGGATGATATGGAAGATGTGTCACTAGTTGTTAAGGTCATGTATTATTGGTTGATATGTTTGGCCTAGTGGATGCATTAGAGGTTGGTGCTTGTTGAATGGTTGGTTTCCCCCTGCTTTGTCCTTTGTGAATATAACTATATTGTTTCAAATTCTTAAGATAGTTAAATTTCCCAATAGTTTTTCTTATCTTCCCTAATCAATCTATATTAATGATGTGGTCTATGAATTTGAATGTTCTCTTCTCACCCTATTAATCTAGATATAAAGAGGTGTGTGGCATACAGTAAGGACTGGGCCTGGGCTAGGTAGATTTGAAAGGTCTTAGGTGTAATGATGTTCAACCAAGCCTCATAAAGTTTAATAAGTTCCCTTCTAGCTAGCTAGACAATCCTATTTGGAGAAGATTTAATGGTCTTTTATTTTTCACAATGTGTATTTCTTGGTACAACTGTGAGAAAATGATTAAAAGTTTAAAGTCATGCTAAAGAACCATTGGAAAAATCCTAGTTATTTGTACAATTCTTTTGGCTTAATCAATATATGAAGTTCCACAAGCAGCTTGAGTTTTCCTTCCTTGTACAAATTTACTGATTTTGTTTTTGAGTTGCATAGGATGTCTTCATGGTAAAAGTTAAAGCTTAAAATAGTGTAAGTGATGTAAAGAATTAAGTCTAGTAGACAAATCATATTTACTATGAGATGAAAAATGACTCTTTACTTTGGAAGAGGAGAATGGAATCTCTATATATCTTGGAAAGTGTGTTTGAGAGTTGAAAGTAAATTGCCACATTATTTATTCTCCATTGCCTCTGCTCATCTCAGTCTCTCTACCTTAGAGGTTATATTATATCACATAGGGTTTATCCATTCCTTCACTCTAGTATCATATTACTCTTTATATTTACTTTAATTTTATTCATGTCCTTCCATCATATTGGAGCAACAAGTGACAGATTGAGTTCTAAAGTACTCTGGATAATAGAGCGGTGAGACCTCAAGTCTCCTCTTAGCCTCCCCTCGAAGATTGACCGATATGTTTGAGATTGGCTTGAAGGTGCAGGACCATAAATCCTCATATTGAGAGGATTTAGCTCCAAATGGATCCAAAGCAAGGCACCTCTCACCTATTGGATTACCACCCAACCCAGCGAAGTAGTCAAATATCTATTTAGAATTTCTTTCCTTTGACCTCAGATGGTAAGAGATCCAAGCTTCCTTACTCCTGCATCAGCCATAGCATCATATAGATGGATTCCCCTATGGTATTCGAGGACTCCAACAATGAAATAGTGGAACCCCCCATTGCCCCCTTGTCATTAATCATCAAATCCATGCGACTTTGATCTCATTAGCTTCATCATAAGAGATTTCTCTTACCTTCTTGACTATTGGACATTCTCACTTAATATCACTAACCTATGGTAATGTTATATACACACTATTTTTGGTATTAGATAGACTTAGTGCATAGCCTTGTCAATTATTTACTTGGACTTTACTTTTGGTTTTCCTGTATCTTTCTTTCTCACATTATATAGGAGCTGCTTTTGAACTCCCAAATTGTGTTCACATTGGATGTATGATGTATCCTTTAGTCCCATTAAGCTACTTTTTTAGTCATTTCTTGGACATTAATCCATGTATTAAGGAAATTCCATAGGAATTCCTACAGTTATTATTTGATATATTTTTCTAGTACCATTGACCTATGGTGGTCATTAATCAACATTAATTAAATTTCTTGCTAGTTTAAACATATGGATAATATATCACATTTTCTTTGTAATATTGTCTTTGTTTCTAAAATTCTAATGAATAAATTTTGGATACTTGTGGATATGCTAAGATATAGCTACAATTCGACTTACACGATGTCATCTTTTGACTATTTCACATGAACAATCGTCACATCAACTTTGACAATATGGAAATGATTGATGTGTGTCATAGGAATTGAATCATCAGTTGTAGTTATGCTTGCAGGTAGCATGGAACCTGGATTTAAAAGGGTGAGTCTTACGTATGAAAAAATTAAATTGAACAATGCAAATTATATTAAATATTGGAACTATTTTGTTGGTTGATAATGTGCACTTATCAATCTAGTCAACCACTCAGAGCATACTACTCTTTGTTTTTATTCTAGTTTCATAACACGATGTCCATATTTACATTTGTTAGAGATGTTGTCCATTCAAACATTCTATATTGTAGTTATATATACCTGCTAGAACTTATTTATCTCTTCAATGGGATATAATCTCTTTGTGGTTATCTTGGTTTTCTTAAACTTTGTTGGCATGCCTTGAAAAAGATAAAAGAGTGATTTGCAGATCACTAATAACTATGACTTTTTTTTTCGTTAGCTTAGTTTGATTGATAAACATTAGTGAGTAGAAATGTTTGTCCCATATTTTGGATGGCACGTTAAGATTATTAGAAATCTGTCTTTTTTAAAATCCACAACATCCAATATTTCCAAGGTCATCCATGTAGCTATCCCTCCACTTCTTCCTGTTGACCCTTGTAGATATTTCTTCATTATTCTTTATATTCTCCTTTTGGTGTCTTCCATCTTGCTTTCCTTGGATTTTTCCTCCCCTCCTTCCTCCCCTCTGTAGCCACTTTGGATGGCTTATTGAGAAGGAAAGGACAATGAATCTAAGGGATGTAGAGAAATGAGGTGGGGTGGGTGTCAAGGGTCAAGGAAAATAGAGCCTTCAACTTAGCCAAGTTATTTTTATCATTGTCCACGTTTTCCTTAGTTTGGAAATAGTGAGTGTCACCACAATAAAGCACAAACACATGACTACAAATCTGATGAGTGTCTTGGTAAGTAATTTTACATGTAGTAAATTCTTTGTTTGTGCTTCAACTATATTGCTTTTAAGTTATCAAACTGTAGTGTTATCAAAGGATAATAGATACATGTGTTGATGGTAATTATCAAAATTGTAAGATATTCAACAATAAAAGTTTAAAGCCATTTTTATGTGGACAATGTTCATTTAGTCTCATTTGTCTTATTGTTTTCCATCAGATAAAGTCATCTTGGTCTTGTTGCTACAATTTAACTCTGTGAGAATCTTGACAAAGATGAATTATTTAAACTTTCATGCTCACATATATCTAAAGTTAATAACCAATCAACTTGTGAGTTGTAGGATGGTATAATGAATCAATTCTCTCTCAAGAAGGCCACATAGTTATGTTAATGAGAAGGTTATCATGCTTGAGTTAGCGAGAAAGTTCAATATGCCATAGGGTTCATATATGAGCCTTCCAAATAATAATAACCAAGCATGCATAGTTACTATATCTTTCACCAACAATAGTATACTATAATTTCATTGCAACGATGACCTTCAATGAGGCCAAGAGATTGTGTAAAATGACCATCGAGTGCCAAGTGTTGACTAATCAAACCTTCTTGTGCTTAGATTATCAATAACCTTGTTTTAGGGATATCTCTAACATAACCATAATATGTCTCTTTAGATCAATATGATCGTTCTTTAACTTTTATCTTACGCAATCCCTCCACCTTATTTCTACAACAAGTTAGATGATTCGGTCCTTCAAGCAAGGCATCATAGTGACTTGACCCTATCACAGAAATTTTTTATCTTCAAAGTGAAATATCCTTCCAAACCCAGAGGCACTGATAGAGAAAATAGGTGTTGAACAATTGATACTAATCAATGATCATGGTGATCATGCTCACAATTTTATGGAGGAATTTTAGATTCCCCGACCCTTCTGAGATATGTTTTAGTCTAGGATTTGGTACTCTTGATCGATGTCCATGATTGTAACTTCTTAGGAAATAATCTCAGCTTCAAAAGTAATGATAGAATGAATGCAAGCCTATACTTGTTATGTGAATATTAGATAGATATCTCCTGCACTTGATCAGTCCTCTAGAGATGAGCATAGTATTTCAAATAGAGATCTATAGAGGAATCACCTTACCTCTAGGGATCATAGAAAATATATTTCTATAACCTAATAATGATGATACAGTCTTAAGCTTTATAAGTAGGATTGTTATAAAGTACAAGAACATACCTTCCTGTCTTCCAACTTTTACGTGTGATAGTTGAATATCTTTAGGATTGGTGCCCATGTTTACTGGTTAGGGCTTGAAGAAGGCCTTGAGAAATAACCCAGATTTGAACTCTAACTTGATTTACCACATAGAGCTAGAGGTATCAATGAAATTCTTTAGTGATTGTAATCTCTTTAAGCTTGGGCTTGTCCTCACCTGAGCTTTGATAACATGTTAATTTTCAGTTAACATGTTCTTTGCTTAGATTAGATACTTCATTCAACCATGTGCCCATTAATCCATTTACCAATCACATTAGACATTATATAACAATAACTGAAGAAATAACATAAATTAGCATGCATAAGACAAGCCAACATAGAAATACACGATAATATGGCTCAAGCCAGGGAAAAACCCCAAGATGAGGAAAACCTTTGATCAAATCTTCTGATTATTATAATCAAATGTTCAGTAGAGAAAGAGAGAAAGTAAAATGATATAAAATAATTTTCCAATATGAAGATCAAGCATCACTTCTCTTAGATCCATTCAATCTTGTAATCTGGGAAGTTTGTTCATAGAGGACAAATCATATTTTTGTACAAGATCGGTCTGGTTAGGGAAACAACGGTCTACTGCTTTCTAAGTTAACTGATCCAAAAATCCTCCTTTCTACTGCAAACTTCCTTATTTCACATGATGCTCCCTTTCGCTAGCATAAGGAGATGGTTTATGACCACATTAAGGTCACCATCGATATTATCTTTGTGGTTGTGGATTAGGGCTTCTAAAGCATGGTGCTCCATGCCTTGAACTCTATAAAGAGTGCCACCTTTTTCTTCTTCCAAGGGCTCTATTATTTGTAGTAGTCCTAGCCTATTTTTAAATTTCCATGTCATCCTGAACAAGCACTTGAACACTATCATATAAGGTCAATGACTTTCTGTTGTATTTCAGCTTCCTCGGCAAGTGATTCAAGGCTTGTGGTCAAGCTGTGAAAATATCTTCTAGCTGTGGCCAAACTACAGGAAGAAGTCCATATGAAACAAGTCACAAACCATATATAAAATTTTCCTTAACCATTGCAACGCACTGCTTCCAAACTTGGAGACCTGTTATGACAAACCCGTAACCAAAACAGTCCCAACAATAACCAGAATTTATCTTCCTTAATCTTCGATGCCACATAAATCTCTTTTTCTTTTGATTGATGTGTCCCAAATGAGAGAGAATGCTCTTCTATATATACAATTCATTGGAGTTGAGGGGACGTGACTTTTGATCTTCTTAAGCCAACATATAATTGAGGTCAACCTAAATAATTTACATCACACACACATAAATTGAAAATTCCACTTCTACTTATCCAAATTTGATGATATATAGATCGATTTTGGTCCTCTCTAAAAGAGGAATTCAATGCCACAATTATATTCCCAAAAGGAGCTACTAAAATTGGAATTTGGCCTTATTTTCCATTTTTAACAAAAATAACCATCAATATTGTTTTCTAGCATTTTGGGTTGAATTCACAATAGTATGTTAAAAAGTGTCATTTCAATGTGTGGAAATTAGGATATATAAATGTGAGATATATAGTCTACATCTTTGGGTTATCTCCTTTTCAAATCTGAATTTTTTTAGGCTACATGTTAATTGTTTGAACATTGAACTTTGAAGATATTCCTAAATGGACTTCGTAAATAGTCAAATGAATGGACTTCATAAGGCAGTGGTACCATAAATTGTATTATTTCAAAGATTTGACTTCCATATTTTCACAAAATACAATGTCTTCAATAAATACTAATATGTATAGTTACTTATGTTTAGGATTATATGTGTTGGAGCAGTTCCTTTATGTTTTACTATAATCTTGATGTTGACATGCTTTAGTTGACTTTTTTCATCAATTTCTCATAGAATATCCAAAAGGAAATGATTGTCAAATTGTGGCAAAAATTTCATTTCTCCTAATTTCTTTTTTTATTGTTCATGACAGGATAATCATGTCATAGGAATGAGGCATCCTATAGTCTATTTCAATTTGTGGATTTTTTTTTCCTCCCATTTTTTTACAAGGATGTAGATTTCATTTTCATGTTGATGGTTTTTGCCTATATCCTATCTAGCCCCAAATGTTGGTAATGGAGCGAATCTTGAGAAGGTGTCATGGACACAGAATCTATCAAAGGTTAATGTTACAAGACCACTTCCACCTGGTATTAGAAAATTTTTAATGGTTTGTGACATAAAGAAGAGTTATTTAACGACAGGGTTGAAAGGGAAATATCATGTCTTAGTTGTACGTCATTTATTTGTGTTTGTTAGTTGTAAGTCATCTGTTTGATTTTGAGATTTATCACATCAATTATTTCGCTAATCAAATATGCATGGCCTGTATTTCTCACCCGATGTTAGTTACTTGACATGGTTGATATAACATTCAATTCTAGGCCAATTTTATTTTAATTCGGAGATTTTTTTGATTAAAAGGATGCTCATATTTTGACTGGTTTACTTCGAGCTTGATTTAAAAAAGTTTTGTAAATTTGCTATGAATGCTATTTTTCAGGGTGAGCTCTTTGCACCAATAAGGTCACATGATTCCTAGAACATAGGTATACAACAAGTGCATCTTTGGCCTTTGTTTTGTATCTTCTATTCTTTATATCATTTATGGATGGTTATTGATTGATGTAAAACAGAGGATGCGAAGGTTGTGGTAGAATTGTCTTCTAACGGGTGAGCTAGGAATCAACACTTGAAAGGTAGAACTTGAGAATAACAAGCTATCTGATGTGGATCTAGAGACACAACAAATCGTGGAAAAAAAAATGATGGTATTGACAAGTCTTCCCCACAAATAATCTCTAATTGTTAGACCATTGCCCAAATTTCAGTTATCTACAATGACAATAGTGACTCTAGCTTTATTTGTATGAAAGCGACTTTGGCCATTGTCTTGTTTGTTTCCTATGAATGATTTTGATTTTCAAACTACAACTAGTTTGTTGTTAAACTAATTAAAGCTTTGATGACAAACATATAGGTTTCATAGCTCTTTTCTAAATATATTTTCTTGAGAAAATTTTACTTTTTACTTTAGGTACTGTAGATTTCTACTGTGTGACATATGCTATGACATAATTGCGTGGATAAATAGACATAAGTGTTGTACAACATAGTCTTTATTAAATCTAAAGAAATAAAATTTCCAAATACAAAGTTTATTAATTAAGAACATCTTTTAGACCTCTTAGCTAAGTTATGATTATATTTCGGGTGGGGATTTTGTGTACGTTGATATTGTGTTGTCTCTTTGGTTTATGTCACATAACAATGGTTAATAAGGAATACGTTCTTGAGGAGTAGACACATTTTATTCTACTATCGATATGGATCTCCATGGTTTTCAGACATGGCAACAAAAACGCAGATGTCACTGGAATCTCAAAATTCTGTGTTGGATGAATTTAATGCTAATGATGATTCTGATTCCTTGTGAGATAAAGAATGTCACAAGTCAAATTCAAATAAACAAAAGCATCTCAAGAATGAAGGTGAAGTTATTTCTTTCTGTCCAAGTCAATTTATTTTATTTGTTGGTTGCTATCATGTTTTGAGTGTAGACATGTGAAATTCCAAATTGCATGTTGGTTTATGTAAAGGGGATATATATGTGTGTGTGTGTGTGTGTGTATTTCATGGCTTCCAGAGATCCGTGTTACATTTGCACATAAGTTTAGATATCATTCAGATATCTAAACACCAAACAACAACGACATTGAGATTTTTGTTTCACTCAACCTATAACATATTGCATCTATCTTCATCAATGTTCATCTTCCATATTCCATCCACTTATGACATTTCCTTTGCAATATTTGGTGCATTTTCTAGTTATAGGTCATTTATAGATTATAAATGTCTTCAGAGTTTCACTTTCAATTGAGTATTCAATTGAATATATTGGTTCTCTTATACATAGTTATTTTTCCCTCCACCCACTTTCCATAACTTCCATAACCATTAGGTAGGGACCTTCAACTTTGATGTTGCTTTTCTTGTTTAGTAAAATATTTCCGAGACTTTAATTTATTGAAAATTGTAGAATTTACAATTTATGATGTTTCAAGGTCTAATTTTTAAAAGTATAATTATTTAAAGGGTGCTAGCTCAATGGAAGAGCACATGCTTTACAAGCAAGAGGTTGATGGTTCGATTCCATCATGCTCTGACATCCATATGGAATGGTGACAATCAATTTTTTGTGACGGAGGTTCTTTTGACCATCGCCAATGAGCTTTGTTGACATTTTTCGACTGTCACCAAATATGAAATGGTGACGGTCAACGAATGCCACCATATATACACATCAATAGTGACGACCCTCAAAGGTTTGTAGCAATAAATTATTGTTGTTGATATAAAATTGTGACAGTCGATGTCCATCATTATAGTCATTATTCGTGATGGACCTTGAATGTCACCACAACACCTATACTTCTAGAAATGTGGCTCTTGGTGACGGTCAATGAACGTCACCGTATATATGCACCAATAGTGACAGCCATGAAAGATAGATAGTAATAAATCGTTGTTGTTCATATGAAATGGTGACGGTTATTATCCATTATTATAATCAATATTCGTGATGAACCTTGAATGTCACCATAACACCTATACTTTTGGCAATGCCACCTTTGGTGACATGTCCATCACCATTTCTCATATGAAATGGTGACGGTCACTATCCATCA
Organism: Pinus taeda; assembly: GCA_000404065.3. Lineage (NCBI taxonomy): Eukaryota > Viridiplantae > Streptophyta > Pinopsida > Pinales > Pinaceae > Pinus > Pinus taeda. The sequence continues at coordinate 176,097 of APFE030732524.1, read as the reverse complement.
TTATAAATCATTATTGGTGACGGACTTTGAATGTCACCACAACATCTATCCTTTTGGCAATGCCACCTTTGGTAACATTCAATTTTTGGTGACGGAGGCTATGGTCCATCACCATTGCTCATATGCAATGGTGACAGTCATTATCCATCATTATAAATCATTATTGGTGATGGAATTTGAATGTCATTACAACACCTATACTTTTGGCAATGCCACCTTTGGTGACGTTCAATTTTTGGTGACGAAGGCTCTTTTGACCATCACCAATAAGCTTATGGTAACAGTTTTCGCCCCTCACCATTGTCCTTTTTTCTTGTAGTGGTAATTCAATTATTTTTATATGCATTAGGTTTATATACATTAGGCTTATGTACATGTATTTTGATGTTGTGGTTACATACATGATAGATATTAGTTGATTAGTTAGTTATATGCACATGTGTCAGATAGTCAAGAATGATAGTAACGTGTAGTTGTATGCATTGCTATTGTTGTTTTATAATAGATAACTTGACGATTATGTTATATTTTATTGATGAAGTATATTATAGGTTAATTTGTTGTTAGATGATATATAACTTATTGTTGTTATGTGCTAATAACTTGATGATTAGGGTTATTTCATTGAGATCTTGATGTTGTAATTTTGATTGGTCATATGAGTGATGGTTATGTTCATTGCATTAGATATCTTGATGTTATATGTATTGTGTTAACCTGGTTTGACCTATGCAGATGGTTATGGTTGCGATATTTAGGTATGAGCCGACATATTTGTTATATGGTGTCGTGTTAATCTAGATTGATTATACATATGTGATTGTCATGCATGAACGACAAATTCTTATGAGATTATGACGTGAACATGTTAGTTAGTTACTTTTATGGATATCATGAATTATGTTTGAGTTGATATATTGTGAAGTTGTATCGTGCTAACCTAGTTTTATTGTGTAGACAAGATCGCCTCCCCTGATATACATTAAGGTATAGGTTTTCTTATGTTATATATTTGGTGCTTGGTTGTTTGATTATGACATCTATTTGATTTTTGAGTGTTTGGTGCCTAGTTGATTTATTTAACATGGTATGTTTGCAAGTTGGTTAAATGTTTGATGAATTTCGTAATATGAGTATGTGTTCCAATGATCTTGTTTTAAGATGGTTTTACTAACACACATATGTTGAGACAATTTATATGTACTTGAGTATAGTAGGTGATAGTTGTAGCATTATGTCTAATGACTATGAGTTCACTATGGATTATGACATGATTGTTTGTAAAAATTGATTTCAAATTGATAGATATGATTGTCTTGATACTCGGAACATGTGGTTCACATGTGTGAGCAGTTGCAGGAAACATGCTTGGTATTATCGTGACGAGGTAATAATTGATGTGTTCATATAACTAACAGTTGGGTGATGTGACAACACATAGTAAGCCTTGATTGCAACAAGGTAAAAAAGGGTAAAAGGAAGGAATTGGACAAGACTTCCTTTGAGTATGTTTGAAAACCCTAATTCCAAATTAAGGAGTGCTTTCCACATATGAAGTCTTCTTAAACTTGATTTTGTTTGAAATTATGTGGATATGTGCTAGATTCATGAACATGTACTTGACATATATATTATCTAGTCTTTAGTTATAGGTGGATCTATCAAAGGATTGGAATCCCTTGAGAGATGGTGTTGATGTGCTCAATTGCAAGCAACGTGCTTGTCACAACAAGATAAGGTAAACGATGTATTGTTATGTTTATTTATGCACTGACAATTATGTGTTTATGGAAATATGATTCAGGAGACTGCATGGCAAAGAGAAGTTGCCATGAAATCTTGAAGAAGGCTCTCATTGAGTTTCCCTAGGAACCATGGGGATTGCGTCATGGTGTTTCTTGTTAGTCTTGTGCTTGATTTGTAGCTTTATATATGTCTAGAGTATGGCCATACCACTTTGTTTGTGGAGTCGTGTTGTTATTGGTTTTCATGGTTTTCTTCTTGTTGTTGTTTCCATTCTTTCCTTTTATGTTTTCAGTCTGGGGAATTGGTTGGGAAAGATGAAAAGTTGATGGAGCTCAAGGAGAACCATGTGATACCCAACAGGTAATGTAAGATAGAGATGAAGATCGATGTATGAGTAAGAACGGCAGAAGGTAAGATTATGACAATCGGTTGGACTGGTTGGGTCCATTGTGGTAAATGGATGATGACAAAACAATCATGGGAAAGGTAATCAAGAAAAGGTAAAGTAAATGGATCTAAGGTGTCTGATGCCTTTGCTATGTTGGGAATGTTGTTCTCAATATTGCACATGTGTTACATTAATAAAGGAAATTCTTTTAACCTTGACCTTATAGTATCTAGCAATTTTTTTGTGATCATGATTATGTTGATGTTTATAAATGTACACATGTAGGCATGTACGTATGTCATGTCTAACAGGGTGATCATGAATCATGATTAGTTTATGCTAATGTTTATATGTACATATGTATGAATGTATGACATTGACTGACGAGATCATTATTATTTTATGATGTATGCATGTGTACATGTATCTATGTCATCGTCTAACAGGGTCATCAGGAATCATTCTTGTGGAGGAATGATTGCTTTCGGAGGAAAAATGACAAGAAAAAGTTCCTAGTTCATGAGAAATCAAGTGGGAAGAGTAGTCATGAAAAATATATGAGGTCATTATCATGTGAATATGAATTTATATTGTATGCTTGTATTATTCATATGATTATGTTATGGAAAGGTGATATCGAGGGATACATCAGCAAAGTGAAAGCAGTGCAGTCTGCGGCATGCTAGGACAAGCATGTATAAGACACTGGAAGCAATGTTACTTGGTAAAGACTCAGTATGGTTTTAGATGTGTGGTACAACTATTGTGCATATGTCATATATGTTGTACTTGTTGCATCTATGATGTTGTGTGGATGCAGTGTGGTGTATATTTAGTGTGTGTACATGTTGATTATGTAATGTTATGTACATGGCGTGGTAAAAATACTGTTGTATGCATGTTGCATATTCATTTCTGGGTATAGATGGTGTTGTGTACATGTTGGATATGCAGTATTGTGTACATATTGTACTATGTGCATGATGGATATGTGGTGTTGTGTGCAGATGGTGTTGTGCACATGTTGGATATGCAATGTTGTGTACAAATGATAATATTTACATGTTGGAAATGCAATGTTATGTACAAGTCGTGTTTCGTGCATATTGTACATGTGTTGTTATATACATATGGTGTGATGTGCATGATTGTACAAGTGGTGTTGTGTACATGTTATACAAGTGGTGCTATGTGCAGGTGGTGTTGTGTACATGTCTTGCATGTGGCGATGTGTACTATGTACATGTGGTATTGTATACACATTGTACAGTGGTGTAGTGTACATATGGCGTCGTGTACACATTGTACATGTGTTTCCATGTACATGTGATGTTGTGCACACATTGTGCAGGTGGTGCTTGGTACATGTAGTACTGGTGTACATGTAGAATTGAGTGCATGTCATACATACTTTGTTGCAGGCATGCAGTAATATGTATGTGCATTGTGTAGTCATGGTATCATGACGTATGCACTCATTATGTTGCACTATAGACATCTATTTATGTTATCTTGTACATCAGGTGTAGGTGCATGTATTGTGTTGTACACCAGATGTAGGGGTATGTATTGAGTTGTGTTCTACATCTGGTATAGGTATATGAGTTGTGTTTTATATCGAGTGTATGTGTATTCATTTTGTGGTGTCGCATTTTTTGTGTGGATGAATGTCTTATAACGTACATTGTGCACATATACATATGTACACTAGGTGTAGGTGTATGTGTTGTATGTCACAGATAGGTGCATGCATTGCATGGTGTTTTATGGCGTGTGTAGTTGTATGTGTTTGATGCAAACTATGCATATGTGCAACTGGTGGAGGAGAGGGCACTATGTGGTTTCTGGGTGTGGCAACCGCTCCAGTGTGTGTAAAAAAGAACAATAGTAGAAGTAAGGATTGATGAAGGATAAGTATCGGTATTATATTCAGTTTTATTATGCATGTGATTTATGACAATGGTATTTGATGATTATATGTGATCTATGATTATAGTTTATGATGGTTACATGTGATTTATGATGTTGATCTATGATGGTTGTGTTTTGAGCTAACTTGATGTGATATGTTTATACATGATGGTTTGGTCAAAGATTCTAGTTTCACTTGTTGTGGTTGCAAGGGAATGGAATTGCAAGTGTAACTTATTGACAAGCTACCAATGATGTATGATGTGAATTTATTTCAATTTATTTTAAATCTAATAGAAATTATGTGCTTGGTATAGGAAGCCTACAAATTTTGGTTGGGTGATTGAACTCGACTATAAGAATTGGTAGTAGCAGTGAAAGGAATTGGAACATGCAACAATATGCTGGTTGTTGGCTTGTTGGATCTTGACCCAAATTTGGAGTTGATTTAGCTACACAAATCCCGGTACTCCTAGCCCTTTATGCAATAGTCTGCGGAGTGCAGACTGAGGTCTCACTCGAAGTAGTATGGGAGGGTGCTAGAACAAGTTTTCTGCACCCTAGAAATTTCTGATGGTTTCAAGTGGTCTGTGGTTCAACCCTGAGCGCACGTCGCTACGTGCAATTACCCATTCCTTTAGCCTGAGGTGTTACCTTCACGTAGCCCTACTCGAGGGCCAAACAATGTTATTAACCCAAGTCCTTACTAGTAATCCAATATTAGTTTATTAACTTAGCTTATTTGTGTGCTTTCAGTTATACTTAACAATATTCACAATTCATACAAGTGCAAGCAGTAAAGAAACAATATATTCAAAAATGATATCAAACATGTCATAGCTTAGAACAGATACACGGAATTGGTAACACAACCTTTCTTTATTAATATCTTCTCCGATTACAAACTCGACTCCACCCTATTCACTTAGTTGCAGTGGTCCGCACACTCAGCTGCAGACTCTACTAGGCCTCTGCGCACTCAGATGCAGAGCCTTTTCCTACTCTACGACCCAAGACACACTTCTTACTTTGACTTAATCTCTAAGACCTTTCATGCCCATTCTCTATTAGATGTCTTTACAACTTAGAGCCTCACTCTATTTATACAATTCCATGGTCCACGGACCATGGGTAGGCCAACATTAAATTCAAAACTTAGGGCGGATAGCCCTATGACTCTAACATACATTTCATGCTCCACGCTAGAAATTCAAGTCAAAACTTGGGCTTTGAGCCCCAAAACATGCCTTGGGGGGATTCCATGCCCAATAGGCCCCCAACACAAACATCGTGACTCACCCTCCAGTCAGTCTATCAACACGGAGTCCTTCCAACTGTTCTTGAATCGTACTAATGTTCGCAACACACTAAGTTGTTGCTTGTTGAACCTGCTGCATCCATTCTTCTGAGACCAATGTGTCTAACATGCTTCCCTACATCTGCACGGGCATCCCCTCTATATGCATGAGCTTTCCTTCGATATTTGTCATGATTCTGAAGGCCTCGTCAATCCATGGCTGAACACGTGCTTTAAGAACTGCTTCCTTATGTCGCACTGCATCCACTTGCTCCTTTAGTGCCTTAGCTTGTTGCATCCTCACAAGCCGCTGAGTGAGGAATAATGTTTGCACAATTCCTTAGACACTGTCATATTGCTAATGGAGTTCTCGCACCTCTATCTCTAGGCACTAGATGTTGGGGTCCTCTAGCAAAGTCGTGAGGACCTCAAGTGCTTGTTCCAACATGTCGATATAGTCTCACACTACAACCCCAATTTCTTCCAACCCTGCTGCGATAGCACTAGCGCGATGTTCTCTGACTTTCGGGGGAGTGGAAGGCTGCGCCTTCAACCAAAGCTTGGCGATCTGAAGATTCAGCTCTAGTTGAACCTTTATCATTTCTTCCCTGGCCTCGCGGACTCAGGTTGCCAATTTCTGGATCTGCACCTCTACCAATAGATTTGCTAGGATGGCCAACTCTAGGACACGTCGGCAAGCGTCACCTACCATCTACTCCAAGTGTTGATTTTGCGACACCAATTCGTCATGATGCAAGGTGATTTGTTCCATGTTTACCTTTTGTTCGCTAAGAACTTGTATTGCATGGCTCTCCCTAGCCTGTAACTCCACCATTATCCCATCCTATAGTAGATACAGTGTCTCTCGCGGAAGGGCAGCCAAATTAAGGCCAAGGCCTTTCAACATGTTAACCAAAAATCTATTGGTCACGTTTGCTGCGACAAGGGCCCTTCCAACAAAACTACCATGTTTTACATCTGTGCACGCATCGTCTACTCTCTTGTTGAGGATCCTACTACGAGGTGGGTAGAAAGGGTACCCACCTAAGGGGGGCGCACCTGTAACTCCTGCAACTGCACCCTAATGGTCCCCAACATAGTTTGGTGCTCCTACATAAAATTCTCAAGTGCTTCATTGGTGACATTTTGGACAGTCTCATCGATGTCATGGAGATCACCTTCGGTTAAGGTGATTGTCTAAATGGCCAACTTCGAGGCCTTGACCTTCTTCCTTGGTCCCGCCGTCTCTGTGATGCGTGGGCGCTTTAACTATGTGGATGCGGCCCCTAGGTCCACTACTGTTTCTTCTTCCTCTACCTCCTGCCCCTGTAGGGACATTGCTTGGTTCTCATCCACCTTCAATGTTGCTTCCTCCGCTACCTGTGCTATTGTTGCTACTTCTGTAGCCTTTTTCTGCTTTATGGCTTTCTGTGTTACTTCCCGTGCTACCATTTCCTTAGTTGTCACTGTTTCCTGCCGCCTTTTTTTAGCCAATTGTGTGATGTGCAAATTGGCATCGTCCTTCTTCTTCTGCACTACCTCCTTCTCAAGTTCAGCCAGGTTTGGAACGCGCCATTTCGGATGCCATGTCTCCAAGACAGTGAAGATGGTGTCATCAGTGGCTATAAATAGGAGCTCCATCCACTGCTTCGTTGTATCCTTGCTCACCCTGATGTATACATTATTCATGTCATCTTTGAACTCTGCAAAACTTTGCAGACTATTGCACACCGTAGGTGATAGGCACAACCTCCAATTTATCCACATATGGATGCTCATCTACATGAGAACCCAAAAGATTTTGGTGTCGCATATCCGTTTTGCATCCTTTGTGGCCCAGAGTGATGCATACTTCAGGGCCTCCGATAATTCTTAGTCAATGTTGGGGAATCGATTGTCCTCTGGTAGTTCCCCCACTATGCGCATTATGGATAACAACAACCACGCATAGTGGAAGGTTTTACCCTGCTCCTGGGCTTTGCGATAGTTCTTCAAAAATTCCTTGTAGAGGAATTCAAACTAGTTGAACTGGACCCGCTCCACGCATTGCTTAGCCAGTGAAAGTACCAGCTTCGGTACCTCATCGGTGCGTCACTTTCTCATAAATTTTCCAGCCAGGAGTTGGGTTGCTATGCATAACCCTTTGTCCATGATGTTGGAGATAACGTAGCCCCTTTTCTTCTTCTCCAGCTTGTATTTTGTCTTCATGGCTTCTTGAAGGACCAAATCACTACCCTTTCCTTTGGCTATGGTTGTGGGGTCCTCTCCTTTGCAAGGGAGCTGAGAAATGTAGTGGATTAGGTCTACCGTGATGGGGATAGGCTCCTCCAGCCATAGATACCGATCATGCACCAGGCATAGCAGCTGCTTGATGATGAAAATGGTAATGGGCACGTAGTGAAAATGTGGTATCCATAATAAGTGTAGCAACTCGGCCTTTTCCACACTGTGTAGCCATTTCCACGGCTCTAATTACCACCACCCCCTCAGTGTTCTGCTTCATGAGGTTCTCGGTCTCTAGGTGAGGGTCCTTCTCATGGCTAGTGAGGTCCCAATCTTCAAACTTCATGGTTGGCATGTGGCCTAGGTGCATGCCTTCAGACACTATGCCATCTGGGAGGAGTAGAGTCTAGAGTGAGCTCTTGGTCTCCTTTAGGCCCTTCAGCACTTTAGTGTTCCCTTTCCATGAGGGCACATATGCAGGCAGTTTTGTTTCAGAGCATATAGGTTGAATGTCCTCCTTCATATCTTTATCATCATCTCTTGTGATGGTCAAGGCCTACAGATCTTCTTTTTCATCATTTGTGTTAATCGTGACAGCTTTCCCTTTTCTTTCTATTGATAGCTTGCCACATAGTGGGTTCCTTGGGGACACGCGTACGAGGGCCATTGATTGTTTATCTTTCTTGGGCCTCCACGTTTGTGGTGATTTGGGGATTTCTGCCACAACCTCAGTGCCTTCTGGAACAGCCTCCACCATTGGTGTCTGCGTGGCCTAGCCAGTAGTTACCTCTTTGATTCCCAAACCATCCTTAGTTGTTGTCATCATCTCTAGGTTGTATTATGTCACTCGCGAACTTGAGGGCTCAATTATCACTTGGCTCTCAATACTTAATGTTCTGCTCAAGCGCTCAATTCTCAAATGACCAAGTGTTGTTCGCTGGCCAGCCCTTTGTGCTTTATAATGCATTTTGAATTCAAATTTGACCATTCCCCCCAATTTCAGGCCATTAATGCTTTCTTGGGGGCATATTTTCCCAAATCTTGCCCATAAATTACACCTTAAATGCCCGCCACCCTCTCCATTTGGACTCAAATCGAGCACCCCATCGTGAATAATGACTCTAACGATCACTTTCCAGCTAATCCATGCAGTAGCACAACCCTCTGTGCTTGGCTGTGAACCCTGTGACGCTTTGTTGCTGTGTGCATCCCTAATATCGTGTAGCTTCCAAGCAGAATAGTTTATAGTCCCATGCTTCCTTTCAACTGCCTGGAGCGCGAAGACTTTCCTTCCTGTGGCTAGTCAGGTGGTCGCACCACCCATGTGGGGCTCCATCCTGTCCTCCAACATGGTTTGCGGAGAATCCCCACCTTCCATAGTTGTGGTCGGCCTTGCACACTTTACTACTTGCAACATGCTACCTTGGTCACTACGTTTGCCGATATGTGGTCCAAGCCAAGGAAACAGGCTAACCAGTTCATGATGATAGTTTTCCAACTTGGCAGTATGATCGTATGCACCTTGCCTTACCACCCTCGATTTTTCGATGACAAATGCTTCCTTTATTTCATCTTCCAGCTTCTTTACCTCCACGTCTATCAAAGTGCTTTTCTCCCTTAGCCATACACAGTCTTTTTCAAGTCCGCAAAGCCTAATGTTTCCCTATCAAATTTCCTCCTTCATTCCAGGCTTCGCAAACCATCGTATCTACGGGTGTTGTTATGGGTGGACAACGCTTCACATGATCCATAGGGATCATAGCCCTCGCTTCATACTTCAGCTTCAGAAGTTCTTGCATGGTTAGGGTTTTGCACATGGTCCTATAAGACCATAGAACAATTGGTACACGCAGGTCCCAGTCAATGCGTCTCACATGGTGGACCATGTTAAGAACTTCACACACCTTGTCAAAGGCTTCCCTACATATAATCTTCGGCATGCTTGGTCGTATCATACTTCATCGTTCGCGCCCTCATCATGCCCACTCCTGCTTGTTGTTCTCGTTTTCTATCGTGAGGATGGTGTGCGTTCATGCAAGTTGCATACCATACGCCTATACCCATATGGAGAGGTAGGCGCATAGGCTGTTTTGTCCATCATACTTGGATTCCATCTATCGCTGAGGCTTTTCAAACCGTATAAGCATCAATGTTCTACATTTGCGCCAGTTCTCAAAATTGCTTTCATGCACACCTGACCATCTTGTGGGCGTAGCTCGCAGTGCCCATTTCAGAGCGTCAAAACGCTGCTATTTTGGCACCTCTCTTTCAAATTTATTCAGGAATTCATCCACCACTTTCATGTCATCATACATAGGCAGATCCCTTACCTATGTTGTCATGCAACGTAGTGATCTTACCATCATGTTCCAATTGAGCTTGGTTACCTCATGTAACCAATTCTCCCATCGTTCTATTTCCTCATCCAAATCCGATATGCAAGATCTTTCACGCTCCCACAAAATCCTACCATCCACTGTAGAATTTACCCAATCTTATTCCTGAGAGGTTATCTTATAGATACAATCTAGATCGTTGTCGCTTTCATCGTCGCACATTGGCTTCATGTAGCGCGAACCTTCCGCAGGGTCTAAAGGTACCACTACACGCAGTGACTTTTTCTCAAAAATCATTTTGCGTTTCTTGAGATTTATCAACCCATTCATATCAATGGCCCAATCTATTCCAAATAGTGTGGGATAGGGATTTCTATCATCAATAATCTCTATCACTTCTAATTCTACAAGCGTGCTCGCACCTTCAATATCCATCATTACTTCCTAAAATCTTCCCATGGGTAGGATCTTTTGCTGGTTTGCCATTTGCAATTGAATAGGGGACCACTACTATGTGGGCCTTCCCATGTGCTCCCATGTCTACTTTGTCAGTACATTCGTGTCTGATCCTAGATCCAAAATTACTTGATCCACTTCATACTCTCCAATTTGCGCAGTCAATCTCATTTCCCTTCCTATTCGTGATGTGTGCTTTCTGAGCTTCTGAACTATGCACAGTTATCTTGACCCATCGCACCTAGTGATGAGTTCCTACAATCCCTTCACAGCCTTTTTATCACACAGCAAATTCATGCATGTCTCTAGAAAGGTAGTAAGCATTGATAGGTCCATCTCTGGTTCTAGTTTGTCTTTACTACCTGAAGTGGAGGCCTCTATGAAGCTCTTCTTAGCTTTCATGAATGTCTCCTTCGCGCACTCTAAATCAAACTCTGGTTCCTTCGTTGGCACCTTGCAAACCCAACAACTTTCTTCTGGCTGCTTACACTTGTCATCTCCTATCGTGATACCACTTCGTAGCACGATGTTTACATTTGAGTCCTCTTTGCATGGCTCAGACCTCATCATTTGTAGGTTCTGAGTTGGGGAAGGCTAGAGTATTCCTTTATCACACAACCTCACTACCAATGTAGGGCAGTCCTCCGTCTCATGATCAAACTGGGTACAATATAAACATGATGCCCTCATTAGATTTGTATAATCACGGGCATAATGCCCTGGCCCTCCGCAATTATAACAAATTAGCTATCTGCAACCCCTTCCTGGCCCCATTCCACCTTGACCTCCTCTGCGCCCCTGAAATCTAGTGCGCGCCATCCCTACATTTTGATCGAGGGCTTGCATTTTGGTCCGCACCTTATAAATAGGGATCCGATCCATCACTAGTTCATAACTTCTACGGGTGCATTTATCATGGCGTACTGATATGCAGAAATTACAAAACAATTGTTGGGATGCCTGTGTATACTTTTGTAATAGGTGACAGTTATCTGTAGCGTGCTTCCCTCCTATCTCAAAAATTGCACACCATAATGTCGGCACCATGCTCGGTCCTGCTTGTGCCTCTGGTCTCAATGGCATCAGCCCTTGTCCCGCTACGTAGTTCGCGAATACTAGACAATGGTCCTTGTCATGCCCTTGGCCTTTGCATTTTATGCACCATACCTCCTCACACACCTCTGGCCAAGTTGTCCTGTCTTGTTTCAAACTCTGCATTTCCAGACACAAATTTTTCAGTTGCACGTGGATTTTTTGGACTCTCAGACCAAGATCTTGTATTAGGGTCTCATGCAGTCTCATTGCAATCTCTAAAGCTTCGACCTGGGTGGATAACTTTTGTTGCGATAGTGCCATCCTTAAGTGTGGCGTTAGTGATGATACAAACAATGCATGGTGCTACCCATCTGTCAAGGTCATGTTGGCTTCACGAATCATGCTCTTTAGTCTCTGATCTAGCTCCCACGGGGTCTTGCCTGGAAGCATCGTGATTTCCTTAAACCTGATAATCGAATATTTCTTTGATTTTGGCCTGCTAAATTCCCTATTTATAACAGCTTAGATATCCACGACCCCTGCGTTTGGATTGTCGTTGGAATCCTTAATGTACCATGTCAATGCGTGATCCTGCAACGCACTTACCATTGTTTCCTTCTTTAATTTGTCATCCACGACTCCTTGTGCTTCCCATACATCTTTTACCATGAACCAAAATTGGTCTGGATCTTTGGTCCCTACTATTTGAACATTGAAAATTTTATCGTGCTCGCCATATTGAACTATGGTGGTGGCGGTGGTGGTGGCAGTGAAGATGGGGGTGAAGATGGTCATACTGGTGGTGGTGTAGGTGGAGGTGGTATGCGAGGAATTCGCTGCCTTATCAGACTGATCGCACTTCTTGGTGAAACTTTTGCGAGCTCTTCCTCGCTTTCTCACCAAGGCAAAATCAAGGGGCTATTCTCTATCTCTATGCTACCTTCCTTTCTATAGATCCTCCCACTCCGTGTAGACCCTAGCATCAATTTATTCCCATAACCCACTTTTCACATAATAGCATTTTAATCCAAGTGTGAAAAGATTTAATGTACTTACCTCGCAGTCCCTTGAGGAAGCGTCGTTTCGCCTCGCTTTAGCTGACTAAAGTATCTACCATGAACTTGGTGATAAACCCTCCTATAATTCGATTGAGCAAATGGTCCATAGTGCACATAATATTATCTTCTGATACTTCTAGTCCACGCACCAACTCTGGAGTCCACACAATTGGTTTGTCGAGCTTACACCTTCCTTGACTATCTTCTAGCTTCACGATCCACTCATACAACTTAGAGGGGAAGGATGCAAAGAAAATTTCATGGATTTTCATATATAAGTAGCACTCTAACCACTATTCCTTTGATATTCATGGATTCCTGTTTTCGTGCGCCGCGAACTCGTGAATCTTTCTGTCCAACCACCCTTCAATTTCTTTCTTCATTGGATTCCAGTGGCACAACATCCAACATCCCTTATGCAGATCCCAATCCTAGAAATGGAACCATTTGTTGGCTTGTTAGGGCCTGACCCAGGTTCGGAGCTGATTGAGCCAAAAAAATCCCAGTACTACTGGCCCTTTCAGCAATAGTCTGTAGAGCGCAGACTGAGGTCTCACCTGAAGTAGTATGGGAGGGTGCTAGAACCAGGTTTCCGCACCTTAGAGATGTCTAATGGTTTCAAGTGGTCTGTGGCTTGACCCTGCGTGCACGTCGCTACACGCACTTACCCATTCCTTGTAGCCTAAGGTATTGCCTTCGCACAACCCTACTCGAGGGCCGAACAGTGTTATTACCCAAGTCCGTACTAGTAATCCGATATTAATTGATTAAATTAACTTATTTGTGTGCTTTCAGTTATACTTAAGAATATTCACAATCCATACAAGTGCATGCAGTAAAGAAACAATATATTTGCAAATGGTATCAAACATGTAATAACTCAAAAAAGATACACAGAATTGGTAACAAAACCTTTCTTTATTAATCTCTTCTCCAATTACAAACTCGACTCCACCCTAAGCACTTAGCTGTAGGGGTCCGTGCACTCATCTGCGGACTCTACTAGGCCTTTGTGCACTCAGATGTAGAGCCTTTTCCTACTCTATGACCCAAGACACACTTTGTACTTTGACTTAATCTCTAAGAGCTTTCATGCCCATTCTCTATTAGATGTCCTTACAACTTAGAGCCTTGCTCTATTTATACAATTCCATGGTCCGCAGACCATGGGTAGGCCGACATTACATTCAAAACTTGGGGCAGACATCCCTATGAATAGAACATACATTTTGCACTCCGCGCCCTCAATTCAAGTCAAAACTCGAGCTTCGAGCCCCAAAACATGCATTGGGGGGATTCCATGCCCAACATTGGTAGAGCACTTCAGGAGTAGGGCCATTGTGGGACATTGGTGCCCAATAGTGTCCATTGATTGCCACGAGTATGATATGACCAGTATGATGGTTTGAGGCTAGGATATGACTTGGCTTTTTTATCTTCTGATGTGAGGAAGCCTTGCCAAGGGATGTACTACCCGGGATGGGGGTGACAATGAAACTTGGAAGTTGAGTGACTACATGGAAGGGGATGAATGGATTTTGTGAGGGACTATGTATCAAAGAAGGGAAGGTCATGGATGGATTTGTTTTGGTCATTAGCATTTATATATGGAATTGGATGCACATTGGGAGTGCGCCTTGGAACAATGAGTCGATTTCTATTCACTAGGAGGAAAAGTGGTGCATGATTGTAGCACTAGACATTAGATGTAGATTTGAATTTACAAAGGATTATGGACTTCCTTAGAAAGAGGTGAATCCCATTATTACTTTGTGGGTGGAGGTGTGAGCCTAAGGATTCCCTTGTTGATTGATACAAGCATGATTTCCTTTATTTGCTGGTTTAGAAAATGTGCATATGTGTATATCTGGTTATTGTAAATATCGTAATGAGTTGTGTTATAAATCTCCCGTACGTGGTATGGTTGTTATCTAGTCATGTTGACATGATGTTTTTCTTTTGAGGAGGTCATTCAATGTAAATACTGAAACGAGATGTGTTATAAAGCTCCATGGGAAGTATGTTTTATTTTCAACAGTCTTATTAGTTATAGGTGTCATTAAACACTGAGGACGATGTTCCCCCAAGGGGCAGGGTTTTGTAACAACCTTGGTAAAAAAAAACTCATGTAAAAATATATAATACCACAAATGATGGGACATGTATTCCAAGATGAATATTGGGTAGGACATCCTGGTGTGTGCGTTCATTTGGTTTTTTATGGCTAAGGAAATTGGCAAAGGAAATGGCTAAGGCTTTGGAAAGGAAAAGAGGCATTTTGTCACAATAATTTATGAAAACAATGGAAATTAGGAGAAAAAGGAAGTGAAAGGTCACAGGTTGCATGTGAGGAGAAAAATGAAGGAAAATAATGGAAAATGAAGAAAATAGAGGCCTCATTCACAAAAAGGATTCTGAGGATCAATGGGCAAGCTGAGTCAGTTTAGCTTTAGAGCTCTTTCATTATTCCCTCTCTCTCATACTCTTAGATACTTAGAGTTTTCTTGGAGCACTTTTCCATTGGAGCAAGAAAGGAAAAGAAGGAAAGAGGAAGCAAAGATCAAGAAAGGAAAGGCAGGATCAAGAAGCTACAATAGGCTTCATTGTAGGTATTGACTTGCATGTGTATTTTCCTTGCTAGATTTTGC
>APFE030732524.1:114775-157439 GCA_000404065.3 Pinus taeda | reverse complement strand
TTTTATAAACATCAAATTTTAAGCATTGCAATTATGCCATTGTTTTTCCATTGGGCAGGCATGATATTTGAGAATCCAAACAATCAATGGTTAGTTTATTAAATACCAATTTCCAAAGCATAAATTCTTTATAAGTTATTTATTCAAAGTTATCAAGTAATCTATTAATGACCTTTCAAAGGATTCACACTATACATGATAGTTAAATAAATTGACAAAATCGAATAAGTCCAAGTGAGGATGTGACATAAAATGATTATATACTTATGTATTGACTTTTTATAAAATAAACAAGTGAAAAAAATATTAGTATTTTAAATTTAGGAAGAAAGTGTGCGATAAAGAGTTAAAGAAGAAAAAAAATTAAGATATTATAAAGAAGTTGTAGCAACTAAATTAAACCTTACGAAATACATAGAACTAAAAAATAATTTTATTTACCTATATACAGATCAAGACTTGTATAATAGGCCTATCATAACTTTACGGATATATTAATTGTATTTATGTTTAAAACTATGGAACGGGCTGAAACTTATATGAAATTTATGTGACATTAAACACATAGTTGATGAAATTAGTATGGGGATTTTCTCGGTTTAATGCGCACATTAACCCTGCTCAAACAATATCGAGCTAGCTCTTGTACACGGTAACACACAATAAGAGGATAGATCATGAGGCCGCATGTCCACTCGCTTGCACCATCTGTTTTTCTTTGCATCCTTAGATCCTAGTCTGGAAATCCGATGGCAGAGGAAGTTTAAGGTTTGGTCCACTAACCAACTTTTTACGCCCAAGCTTTATAGGATTCATTATTGTTGTCATTTCGGGATTTCTTGCTGCTTTGCGACATCTTGGTCTAGATAAGGCCTCCATTTGACTATTGAGCTTCCTGCAATTTGAGATGGTAGAGTCAGTTAAAATTGTAGCAGCAGGTATCTCCGACGAATTGGTAAAACATGGTTTTCATTTGTTGCATATTGAGGATTAAGTGGCTGCTTGAGGTTTTTGTCTGGTACTAGTTTTAATGGTTCCCATCCACTGCAGAGGGATGGTTCGAGGGTCTCCGGAGGTAGCAAGAAATACTCTATTCCATAGACCGTTTCCGAAGGGTAATTGCTTCAATAGCATAACCCCAATTTTACGAAGCTTTGTCTACAATTTTTTTTGTTAAGGATTTTTAGATTTTGAACTGAATCTTTCAATGTTTAACTAAGTCTACTCTCTATTATACAGATGGGCTATTCGACGAGGAGATATTCCCAAGTTAGGTAAGAAGCCCTCCTATGGAATCTTTCTATTAGCATATAAAAGGTGGAGTCGAGCACATATTTAATTTATTGCTTCTCACCTCTGTGACAAGTAATCAGTGTAATTTCTCATATAGTCTTTTGAGCAAGACCGCGGCCCTTAAAAGTTTAAGAACTTACCGAGTCACATTTTATTTACAGGTTGGGGTTTTTTCCTCTTGTACATAAACTTGATTATAGTAAATGTTTAGTTATCCAAAAGTAGAGGCCGAATTATATATGGTTGTCAATATACCAGAATAGGTCGTGAAGTGAGCATGGCTCTTATGGTTTTTGTGATAATGCTCCACACTTAGTTGTCTGAGGGTTTTTGGGGGTTTCTCCTCTATTGTAAAGTCTTAAGATATTAATACACATGATGGTTCTTTCTGTTAAGTCTAGTTATATCGACATGCTTCGGCTGTCGAGAGTATTTAGAAAATGTAATACTATGTTATTTTGAGACTTTTTAATCTACGTTGTTTGACAGTTTGTTTTAAAAGGTCTGTCATAATATTTTTGTTTTTAGAATGACAGATTGGTAATTTCTTGTTGATTTGAGTGCTAGGCCAAGAATGTCTATTTTTGTCTTTGCTCACGTCATTTATTGATTCATTTGGTTTCTCCAGAATGCTCCTGCTTAGAATTAATTGATTTCTATTTTGCTACTGTAATAATATGTAGTTACATTGTTCAATTCCACCGCAGGTTGATATCTAGAAACACGGTTTATGTATATATTACTATAACTTAATATTAGAGTTATTTTATTTTGAAATCTCGTAGCATTTCCTACCGACTATTATATAGAATCCCTGGCAATATTTCATATCAAATATTTCACCCCGATATTGTAAATAACTACTTTTCATACTCATGAGTAGATGTAAGAGCCCATATCCTAGGGTGTTCTAATAGATCTATTTCTCTAGAATTTAAATGCAACCAGAGGCAATAATTTACTTTCTTACAAGACTTTTAAATAATGAAAATTTTACCATTTACATCCTAATCCTTATAACTTATAGTGAACATTCCATTTTAATAGATTTACATGAACAATCTATAGAGGAATACCTGTATCGGTGGCTGGTGGAGATTCTTGTGAGCTGTTGCTCCTGCTAAACACTCCTCTTGACTAGTCCAACTGGATTTACCTCCCAGCCAACTAGGAAATAATTCCTAGCTCAGGTTACCTCCATAGGTTCCCTATCTCTCTGAGCCCAAGTCCAACTAGATGTAGTGTGTGTGTCCAAGATGAATGATCTAGACCAATATGAACAATATTTCCTTCCTCTCAACAACCCAAGAAACCTCCACAGGTTCTTAAGGTCTCCAAAAATCACAACGAATCCTAAAATCACAACCAACCCCAAAATCATAAGAAAGACCCAACCTCCTCTTTTCTCCCTTCCCCCTTCCCTTTTTATACCCTCCCTCTATTCTCCATCTCAATCAACCCTCATTAATGTCATTAACTTCTCATCCATCCTCACAGTTGACTTCTCTTCTCCCAAGTAAAGCTAGGAGTACATTTGGAATTGTGACATGAATATAAAATTGGGAAATTAATGGGAGAGGACCATGTCTTTTCCCAAGTGAATCTGAAAGTATAGTTGGAAATGTGTAATTATATAATATATAATGATATATATAATATATATATTTATTGTATATAATTGATAATTAAATGGAGAGGACTATGTCTTATTCCAAGTAAATGTGAGTGTACATTGGGGAATGTGAGATGAATATATATTGATAATTATTTGGAGAGGACCATGTCTTCTCCCAAGTAAATGTGAGGGTACATTGAGGAATGTGAGATGAATATATATATTGATAATGAGTTGGAGAGGACCATTTCTTCTCCCTAGTAAATGTGAGGTAGATTAGGGAATGTGAGATGAATATATATGTATTATTTGAAATAATGGAAGGAGACCATATCCTACCTAAGATTCAATTTGAGAAGGTAAGTTGGGAATTTGAGTAATAAAAATCTTGAGTTTTATATTAGACCAATATCTCTCAATATTTTTAGATAATGAAAAATTAATAAAATTTGCAAGATAAGATTTAAGTGGGGCATTACACACACCCCTCCTTCAGAAAAATTTGTCTCGAAGTTAGAATGAAAAGATAATAGAAAATTAGAGAGAGTTATAGCAATAAAATTTGATAAGTCAGACAACGACATTACTTCCCATCAAGAGTCTCCAATTGATCTATATCCCCCTATCCATCCTGACCTACTTCTGTTCCCACCTTATTGATCCTTTGTTGCTTTATCAGTGACAACGGCCATGCTAACCACTTATAAAGCCGACATGGTGGAAGCTTCGAATACATCAACCTAACTTCCCCAGCAGGCAACTGGCAATCGTCATCACATGTCTAGGGGAGAATGTCCACCACTGCCCTCCCATGATTCCAGCTTTCAGAGGATACACGATGGAAAATTCCTTCACCCCTCCTTCACAACTAGGGTAAACGCCCTAACACGGACCACACTATAGAGCTCGTTGGACTTGTCATCGAATAATCCAGTCAGGTTGTCTTCGCCACCTGTCATTTGCATTTTACTCATGTCATAAGAGTGCATATCAAGTAGATACCAAATGTAATAGAACAATGTGCATTATACCTTCCCCATGAGATGTCTCGACCTTCCCTCAACGGAAGAGTATCTCTCGGCTATCATATAGTTCTTTCCCCTTGCGGGTTAGCTCTCATTCATGCAATTATTTAACAACAAGACGTATAATCATCACATTATTAAGTCTAGTATCCACGTGTCAACTTCGTAGTTCATACTGGAAACAATCATAATTTCACTACGTCATTCATTAGATAAATCATATCCACTTAAGCCATACATGAAATAGAAATAGCTCTGATAAGTCATGTACTAGATAAGTCATGTACACTTTATTTATCTCCCGCTTTTCTCTTCTCTGTATATCAGTCCTGATGATGAGTCTTGGTCTAGGCTCGAAATGTCGACAAATAAAAATGAAGAACATTGTGGAATATCCAAATTCAGTTTCTCAAAAACCACTCCACAGAAATCTACAAACTAAGTCATACATCAAATAATTCCATCATCAAAATCAAACCTAAGTAGTTTCACATGTTCAACCAAATGCATCAATATTACACAATGTTCATAAATAAATAACATGGAACTGCAAAATGAAACCTTAACATAGGTAGTTGTCTACGTCAAAATGGGCATCATAAATGTTCATGTGACATCCTTGTGGAACTACTTGATAAAAATTAGAGTTGAAATAGAGTCAATTGTTCACCATGGAAAATAACATTTGAACTCGGATATGCTATAAGGTGGTACCAAAACCGAATTATTGTCAAGCAACGGATTAGTGCACTATCAATTCCACTAGAAGGTGCTAGTATGAGTTTCAAGCATATAATTTCTTTAATACCTCAATGAATATAAAATTCCCACTCTTCCAAGTTGCTGGTTTTTCATCTTCCAAACCGATTAGTTAACTTAAAAATAAAAGACTCCAATCTTCAAAACTGTTTCCAGCATGATTTTCATACTTATTGAGAGAAATGTCTTCTAAATGTCAAAGGTTCAAATTTATTATATATTTAATCATTGTTTACTAGTACTAAAACAATTTCATGATATATATATTGCAGCTCATAATATGACCAGACAAATGAGAAATAAATAAGTGAATGGAATAATTGCCTTTGCCTTGCTACTATTAGTATCTCCCTTATAAATGGCGCCACATCTCTAAAGATGCCTACTCCTTTCAAAAGTGGCCAGTGACCACAAAAGTTGCGAAGAAAGTTGAGGGTCCTTTTATCCAAAACTAGAGACGCATTATTTTTCACGACATTTTTATTCAACACTAGAATAAGGGTAAAAGTGTATTCTAATATTTTCATTGGTCTTTCAGTAACTAAATAAGCTCCCATTTTAAAATCCCAATTTCTCTACAAATTGATCTTCTCATTTTATTTAAGATCATTAAAAACAATTATCACAATAAGCCTTACACATGTCCATGGTATTCAATCTATGTTTTCACTAGAAGATTCCACCACCCATAGAAAAAGCATTAACGTGACATATAGGGTATTTCAACACATCCTAATCTGAATTCCCATGTTTCATAGTTGTTTACTTCTTAAACTCGAGATTTGTTATTATGACTTCCTCTATGAAGAATGACAAATATATTATCTGAAAGATAACCCTACTATCCGAATGGAAAATATACTTTATTTTTAATAAGAATAATGATAATCCACTATTGTCAGAATTAAAAGCCACCCTTGTATGTCAAATAGAACTGACTACATTCTTTAGATTGGGACACATTTTGGGTATAAATTACTGGCTCAAAAACTGCAATTTTCAGTGCAAATATTGTTCACACCATCCATACATTTAATAGACACTGAGGTTGGCATCAAAACAAAGACCTCAGGTATAGATTAGTGGGAACAAAACTGAAATTTTCAATGTAAAATATAGTTCACCTCCCTCTTCAATCAGAATTCTGAAACCATTACAGAGTTTGTTCAAAATGTTCAAGTGACACATCTTCGGCCAAATTTAATCATTGTGATGTGGCAGACTTAACTATATAATTAAGGAACTTGGGCTACATGTCCAAGCAATGGAAGATTGTTGATCTCATTACCTCATTATAAAGATGGGATATTCATACATTGTCATTTGTAATAGTCGGGTTATTGCCTTATTCACTTGGATTGGCAAATTGTGGTCTCTCAACCTCTTTTTTGTACATGTTGAAGAGATCCGCATATTCATAAAAATGGGGAAGATTATCTTGTTGGATCTGCTAGAATATATAATGGTGGTGCCTTCCTTTACTTTGGATTAAGTAATTGAAGTTGTTTCTTTCATTTTCGCCTTATTTGGGATTATTGAGAGAACCCTACCAATTATGGATTTCAAAATGCACAATGTATTAGTATTGTTATTCAATGAAATAATTAAGAGGCTTTTATTGTTATTCATTGTGTGAGACTTAGAATTCAAAGTTGTGTAACCCTATTGAACAAGAGGTGGAATTAAGTGGCCTAAAGCACATTAACAAAGGTGCCATAGTAGCTCTTTATGTGCTATCAATTTTAAGGATACTCTCGAACAAATAAGACCTAAAAGGGTACAAATTCAAAGCAAGCACAAGCTTGGCCTAATTATCTCTAACTCTACCAATGTTGATGGCTTAATCAAAATGCCTAGAAACCTGAGATCAAAAGTACATGTCCTAAGACTATCAAAGTTTGAGGTTGAGTTCAAAATGTTGATAAATCAAGATGGAGGGGAAGTGCAATATTTATCCTTCAAACTGTATTTCGTAGAAGCTCCTTGCATTGGGCTCAATTGGTTTCTCTCAATAATAATAATAATAATAATAATAATTCTTGACTAATCTGGGAATAGATGATCCCTTATGAAAAACAAATGTGGCTTTAAAAACTTTGGAATGGTTCTAAATGTATAAATAGATAGATAGATAACACTTTTCTCACTAGTCTCTTTCCTTCCCAATATGCAACTAAATTGTTTGTTTGAATTTGACCATTAGTTGAGTTGACAATGATTCCACAAAACCTTCAAAAATGAGAATATGATCAATGGCATAAATCACATTGTCATCAATCCCCATTTTAGAAATTCGAAATCCAAATCTTGAAGCAACTTTAATGATAACATCAATTGCAGGATATATGAGGAATGGATGCGATGAGGAGGCTTGGAAACGCTTTTTCCAAATGCGAAGGGAGAGCACAGGAATGAGTGCATTCACATTTGCCAGTGTTCTCTGGGCATGCGTGGATCTCGTGGCATTGGAACACGACGAGCGAACTCATGCCCACATATCAAAACTAGGTTTGAATTTGATATGTTTGTTGGCAGTGCACTTGTTGACATGTACAACAAGTGAAAACACATCTAGAGTGCACATAAATTGTTTGATGAAATGCCTAATCGAGACGTTGTCTTGCAAGCTACAATGATTTTGGGATACCCATAATGGGGATGTTCTAGAAATGCCAAAACATTTAACCAAGTGCAATGATTAGTTCAAAATCTAAATCAATATAAACTTACCAATGTTCTCAGTGCATTAGATAAGCAAGATGGGACAATACAGATGTATAAATTTCAGATCTAATGGGCATTCCTAGAACAGACATTGGGGAAAAGCAAATAATTGGAAAACCCAGTTTGATGATTTTGTCAATATAAAATTTCTTATTCTGGTTTTAATAAAAGTACCAAACGTGTGGAGGTATCCTCTGATGAATATGAAAATGGATAAATACTTCTTGTTAACATTCCAAGTCTAACAACCAAGAGGAGGCTTAGGCTTTAGCACATGCAAATTTAATTTGGAGTCTGCAATGAGAAACACATTATAGTGTGTGAAAATTTTTCCAGAGCATCAAACCTGTGATGGCTATCAAGGCATTGAAAGAATTCCTGATGATTAAAATCAGACCCAAACAAATTTCAAAAGTGGGTGAAATGGTCAACTTTAGCATTACAGAAAAGATAGAAATGACCTAGTTGTTTTTTCTTTTTTTGAACAGTCATGTCATAGGCTAAGAAAATAAGAGAACAAACTAAATCACGTAACTTGTTGAGAAAACCTCTAACTTTGGCTTTCAAATTAAAGTGCATGAAATTCCTGATTTTTAACTAGAACAGGATGTTAAGGGTGCATCCACCAAGCATGTTTGATATTGGTAGCCCTTACAAACATGCCCTAAGAGTTGTTATTGTGTTAACCAAAAAGCTTCCAGATAAGATAATTTTATTAATGTTCAACAAATGAACCAATGGGGCTGAAGGACACAACTTGTACAATTGCAACGTGGGAGTGTAAACAAAACTCCTAGAAAAAAGCCAGTGAAGCCAAAATGCTAGTGAGCATTTCAAATTTTGAAACCAAGGGAACATATTAACAACACATAGATTCTAGAAATGGAATGCAAGTTTGTGGGTACCATTTAAAATAGTATTTCTCAACATTTCACAAATTATAATATGTATCTAGCCAAAAAGCCCACATTTTAGGCCAAAAAAGAAATGACAACAATTCTAAAACGCCAAGTAACACCCCCCCCCCCAAAAAAAAAAAAACCATTATGGTCCATTTGCATAAAAATTACGATATATACAGTAATCAATATCAACGTCTTGATCTTGACTCACTCTTTTATTATTTTTTTTGTTTTTTTTTTAATTCTCTTATAGTTAAGCTAAAATAAATGTACATATTCTTTTCCTAAAAGTTTCTTCGCCTATGAACGAAGCAAATTTCATTTTCCTTGTCTTTTGATATTAATCTTCCTTGGAAGACTAGTTATGCAAGTAGGGTTTATCCTAATTTCTAATTCCGGGAATTCTACGCATATAGGGGTTATGTTCATTGTTTTTAGTTCTTTTCAATTCCCAAATTACATATGCATATCTTCCATCTTTGCATGTTTGAGAGCAATCCTGATATGTAAAAACAGAAAACATTATTTAAAAAATATTGAAATATGATTAGCCCACACTTGGTGACTGATGAGCCCCGAATTGGGTAACTTATTGGGCTCATTTTGCCTAATTTTCCTTCTTCAATCCTCCATTTTTCATAGATTATGCATGTTTTTTAGTATGTTTATGTCATTTGAATGAATAAGGGTGGTCAGTCTACCTAGGAGGCTAATACGTGGTTATTTCAGGTTTTTTTGGACAAATGTTGGAGAAAAACCAAGCAGTCATGGGTAAGGTGACAGCCAAGCTTGAGGTGAGGATTCGTAGGGGGTTGTCTCTGACATTAAATGGCCCTTCCTTGGGATCTCCACCCTCAACTCCGATCTCACAGGCCACCAAAACGGATCCTAAAGGCAGCCAAGCAGATTTGGGAAGAGGGACTATCTACTAGCAGTTGGGAGAGTCGAGTCCCTTGAATTTAGGAGGCCTACTAGGCCCGTCGTAATGTATAAATAAGAAGGCCTCAGCCTTCATAGTTTACTTTTGAAACTATTTTATTTTTTTTGCACTATAGTGCTGTCACTTTCAGCTCGTTTTCTTGTAGCTATTATGGTATAACTTTCTGGTGATGACTATTTTTTTATAATGACAAGCAGTCATATTTGGTATCAGCTCTGAGTTCTTTATAGGAGCCGTAGCTCTTAGGGTTGGGCCCAACATGCGAGCCAAGGCCTCCTTTATGTATCCTTATTTCTCCTTTATGCATCTTTGTTTCTCCTTTATGTATCGTTATTTCTCCTTTATGCATTTGCAAAACCATTTCTGTTAGGCAGATTAAATTGTGTTGATTAACTAGGTCATTGTCGATGGTTAGAAAGGCTTTTGATGTTTAGATTAAGTTGGTAGGCTATCAACAGGGAAAAAGCTTTATAAAAAGGCCAACGACCACCTTTGGTTTCACCTCTCCCTCATAGGATCAGGGGCTGGGATCAAAGTAACCTTGTTGTCCCAAACAAAAACACTATTTTTGCTTTGCCATGCAATCACTAGTGTATGATTTTCATTTGCAGAAGTTGATTGCATGTTCAGATCTTTGAATGCTTCGTTGCATAGTTAATATACATGGTTTCCTTGCAAATAAAGCTTTTGTTCATTTGCTTTAGTGTTAGCTAGATCATATTAGGTTGGCATAACTAGGTCTTTGATTCCTTGCAAGTCATTATTGGTTCAGTTGGAAATATACATTGCAGAGCACCTGTACCACTTCTTCATCCACCCAAACTTCAACAGACCCATCTGTTCCATCCCCTAACTTGGTTTCTTGCCTCCCGTTTGTCATTTTTCCCACATAACCCTACCTTTTTGTGCAAACATTGCTTCAGCCCTCTTTGAACAAATTCAACGATTTACATCTTCTCTCAACTCCATCCACCAGTCCCTGGACCACTTCAAACCCCTATCCTACCTCCATACCCACTCCTTCATCTTTCCTCACCCATCCATCCTCCAAAATCCTATTTCTGAACATCCTTTAGAAATTTCTGAACATCCTGTAGAAATTCCTAAACATCCTGTAGAACCCCTGCACACTTCCTGTAGAAGCTCACAAATGAGGTTTCTTGATAGCCAAACTCTATGAAACTATCTGGAAGTGTGTTAGGGACCCCTTAGGCCCTCTCTGAACCTTCCTGACCTCTTCCAAGCATTTCCTCTCGCCAATCCACCTCTGCACAGTCAAGAACAGTGAAAGCCTATGCATGATAATTCTGACAACTTATTCAAAAATACAAAAAGATGTTTTCTTCAGATAGAGGTAGTTTAGACACATGTATTGTACCTTCCTCGAAGTAATGGCATCTCTTTCAGTAGCTTGCATCCTCTTTTTTTCATCAGTGGGACTAGCTGGTTAGATTAGGGTTTGCTAGGGTTTGCGCTTTCTTTTAGCTTTTTAGTTTCTTTTCGCAAGACGATTAGCTTCCTTCGAGTTAGCTTCCATCCATCAGTTAACAATCTTCTTCTCAGAGCTCATAGAAGTTTTTTACGAAATACCGGGTTGATAAAAGTAAAGAAGGGAGTCCCAGGAGTTGCAACATTATTGCTGCAATACTGGAGCCCACCAGTGATCTTAATTATTATTATTTTATTTTTTTGTAATAGCCATTTCCCTACCACCATACTCTCTTCATTGTAGTGAAAATTAGTTTTACTATCTGTGTTCAGGTATAAAAAATTAAGTGTTATTAATCAAAATAGGTTGGAAACATATAATTCAATCTATAAACCTTGAGGCTCGCAATTATAACAAAAGGTGAGGGCCAGGCCTGACAAATGTCACTATGTCATGCATAGCATTAATTAGCATGATAAGTAGTTAAATAGTATATATAATCAAGTAAATCAGAACTTTAGACCTTCGAAGAGAATGGAACCAAAACCCTTTTTTGATTAGTCTTAAAATAAGGAATGTTTTTCAAGTTGGGGTCTGTATTTCAAAACAATAGAAAGTGATCAAACTATGGGGAAAAGATCACATAGGAGGATGCAGAACAACTTGTGATGTGCAAATCCCTAGGTAACTTACACCATTATAAAAATAGCCAAGGTAATATTTATCAAGAATTGCACACTATTCAATGTATCGAATGTCAAGGGCCCATAAGCAGGAAGTCAATACTGTCCACTGTATAGCCCACTTCTAGTCTTGCAACATTTCAGCATGTCATTCCATCAGCATTACCGATCATATCATAGATCTATTCTAACTTTATAGTATATATTACCAGCTACCTATGATATATTACTAGCTACGTATGATACCATATGTAACAACCCTTCTTCTTGCCCTTATCTTCACTACCATTACTATTTTTATTAACAACAACATCATTCCCAGTGCCTCCTGCAGAGGCCAAGCCATCTTCCCCAATCTGGTTGACCTTATAACTACTATTAGTGTTATCGCCAACATCATCCGAATCATACTTAACCCCATACCCATCATTTCTTTCACCCACATCCTCCTCTTGTTTCTTATCAGTAGCCACCGACATCAACATCCTCTTCCCTTACACATTGCTATATTTATTTCCATTGGGGCTCTCTTCATCGAGCATTTCAATGCAAGGGGTTGTTGTACCTGGGCTAAGGGAGGCATGCCTGAGAGCATCCCGCTTCTGAAACAAAGTAGGTTGAGAACCCACTAGGTTGCAAATCTCAAGGGGTCTAAGCATCTTCGGGCTATTAAAATTTAATGTCACAGGGAGTTGAGGGCTAACAAAGCTACTCAAACCCAGAAGATTGCCCAGATTATTATTGCTACTACTATTTCTATGGGTTGCTGCTCACCAACCCCTCGCAAGCTAACTCCTGGAAGAGACCCGAACTCGCAACGTCTAGGAGCTAGGGCGCATGGCGATGATGAAGATGATGTTGATGATGGTGGCTCCCCTCAGCTAGAAAAGACTGGACCTGTGAAGGGTCTAGGCTGAAAATCGAAGTGGGCGACAATGAACAAAAATTCATGGCGTGCTGTAACAACATATTGGAAGGCTCAGGATTCGGATTGACCAGAGATGAATAGCATCAAAATCCTTCATATCTATATTGAAATAGGGGCCCTCAGGATGGTTGTTAGCATTTATTCATACTGGAATTATTTATATTGTTATTGTTAGTATTTTTGTGAGAAGTAAACCATTCTTCTACCTCCAGCATTGCCTTGAACATTGGAAAATTCAAATTCTAGTCATTGTTGCAGTGGAGGTCTGTGGCATCTTCTAGATCCGACATGCCACCATTCACATTCATTCTTGACAACAATTTTATCCCCAATGAATCCTCAATGTTGTCAATATATATCTATATATATAAATCACTAGTGTTCTATATATCGATTAATTATGGCAATAGCTACCATATATGATTTAGCTTTTATATGCGAGAATCAATTAGTATGAAGCTTTTGGATGCATATTCCAGTGAAATCTAATGACTCTCAGTCATTTCTAGTCCCTAGGATTCGATCCTACACCATCTAAAGAGTTAGAAAGCCCATTTCTTCTACTCAGAACTCGCTCTTTCGGTATTCAAGAAAAAACTGTAGCAAGCATTGGGTCTGTCAATTTGAACGCTGAATGACCCATTTTAGTGCCTCCTAGAGTTCAATACAGGATTCGTTATTTTTAGATTTTTATTTTAGGTCTGGATTGGTCATTTTGGTACCTTTGATGTTAAATATCAGAACTTTTGTTTCGCCGTTAATTTGATCTCTGGACTGTCCATGATCTGCTTAGGCATTTATTGCCAACACACTTTAGAAGAAAAATAAATGTGTTGTGAGTACAACATTTGTAGCACCAAATAAAATGGAGCGAGTGAATATGCTAAAGGTGTGGCCAAATAAACCTCAACAATGGAAATAATTTATTTATTTTCTTTTGTTTCAGAGATTAGAACACGTCTTTATCCTAACAGTGGTCACAATCTTTATAAAGTCGTTCCTTTCTGAGTCAGCTTGACTGGAGTGTCTTCCTTACCTGGCCTGCCTCCTACAGCCCGCAGTGTGGCCTCTTTTCTACGCTGACTCTTCATGTATGACTATCCTTTTCATTTTAGAGAACTCAAGGAACCCTATCATCCAACCGTTTTGCTGCTAACTTGGCATGAATGTCCACCTTATACACATAGATGTATTTTAACAATAAGTTTCGATCTGATTACAGATCGATCCATTTACTGTTGCATATTGGTGTTAGATATGAAGGAAATTGCAAGTATTTCACCGAGGAAGATAAATGTTTTCATGTTTTTAATTTCCCTCAGTAGTTCGGTAAATGCTATGGTTTAGTATTGAGAAACCAACAAAACTCGTGCAGTTCGTTACCTTCGAGTTAATTATAGGTTGTTTCTTACAACTCGTGTAGTTCATTGCTTTCGGGTTAACTATAGGTTGTTTCTTATGTTTTTTTTGGATTTCAACTTGAGCTTCAGATTGTTCATTTTAGTGACACTTGCTGCTAACTATCATGTTTTTCACTTTGGGCTGTTCATTTTGCCGCATATTAGGGTTAAATATTTAATGAAATTGCAAGACTTTTGCATGTGATGATAAGCATGTTGGGTTTTTAACTTCTAGAATACCAATATCAGTTACGGAATTGCTTAAGCTAAAATGTTGTATCAAGTTATCAACAATTGCTATGAACATACTTACATGGTGAGAGATCGGTAGTATTAATGTATGACTCATTTAAAATGTTATACTAAAGTAGTTGGCCAAGCTCAACATAGATTTCACATAGTTTAATGGATTGTGTATAAGCATGGGGCTCAAATATATATGCAAGACTGTCATTAATGGGAAGTATAAGTTGTGGGTTTAGTGGGCTTGGACTAGATTTTGAACCAAAGCTTTGATACCACGTGTAAGAGCCCATATCCTAGGGTGTTCTAACAGATCTTTTCTCTAGAATTTAAATGCAACCATATGCAATAATTTACTTTCTTACAAGACTTTTAGACAATGAAAATTTTACCATTTACATCCTAATCCTTATAACTTATAGTGAACATTTCATTTTAATAGATTTACATCAACAATCTATAGAGGAGTACCTGAACTAGTGACTGGTGGAGATGGTTGTGAGTTGTTGCTCCTGCTGAATGCTCCTCTTGACTAATCCAACTGGATTTACCTCCCAGCCAAATAGGAAATAATTCCTAACCTAGGAAACCTCCACAGGTTCCCTAGTCCTCCGAGCCCAAGTCCAACCAGATGTATTGTGTGTGTCCAAGATGAATGATCCAAACCAAGATGAAAAATATTTCCCTCCTCTCAACAACCCAAGAAACCTCCACAGATTCCTAAGGTCTCCAAAAATCATAGAAAATCCTAAAATCACAGCCAACCCCAAAATCATAAGCAAGACCCAAACTCCCCTTTTCTCCCTTCCCCCTTACCTTTTTATACCCTCCCTCTCTTCTCCATCTCAACCACCCCTCATTAATGTCATTAACTTCTCATCCATCCTTATAGTTGACTTCTCTTCTCCCAAGTAAAGGTGCGAGTACATTTGGAATTCTGACATGAATATAAAATTGGGAAATTTATGGGAGAGGACCATGTCTTCTCCCAAGTAAATATGAAAGTACATAAATATGAGATGAATATGTATATATTGATAATTAAATGGAGAGGACTATGTATTCTCCCAAGTAAATGTGAGGGTATACTGGGGAATGTGAGATGAATATATATATTGATAATTAGTTGGAGAGGACCATGTATTCTCCCAAGTAAATGTGAGGGTACATTGGGGAATGTGAGATGAATATATATATTGATAATGAGTTGGAGAGGACCATGTCTTCTCCCTAGTAAATGTGAGGGTACATTGGGGAATGTGAGATGAATATATATATTATTTGAAATAATGGAAGGAGACCATATCCTACCTAAAATTCAATTTGAGAAGGTAAGTTGGAAATTTGAATAATAGAAATCATGAATTTTATATTAGACCAATATCTCTCAATATTTTCAGATAATGTAAACATTAATAAAATTTGTAGGAAAATATTTAAGTGGGGCATTACAGTAGAGGTTTGATTAATTATTGGATGAACATAATCTTCCATCCTTTGGTAGTATTAATGGTTATTTTTGAGGTTTTCCATAATGACTGTCTACGATTTTATTTGCAACACTGGTAACTCTTATTTTCAGTAATAATACAATTCCCAAGATTTACATTCCTAAGTTTACTCTATTATTCAAATGATTCTGCTAATATCAATTCAAATTCTCAAATTCCACTTAATAATTAGAGTATCTTCAACGATCCAACATTAACTCATAAAGAATATTTCTATCATACTTATATGTTCAACCTGTAATGTCAAATAATTCTGAAAGTCTCTCCTCCCAACCAAGTGTCTGGAAATTACGTCCAAACCCTCCCCCGAGCACTTTCTTTGGTTCATAGTTAATTATTTCCAGCTACAGTCAAGTACCTTGAGCCTCTAGACTCTTATCCCGCCTCAAGTCCCATACTCTTCTCTGACTATTCTTGAGAATTCTCCCACTGGTTTATTTCACCCAACTCTAGGATATCTCCTGGATTCTTTTTACCCGTCTAAATCCCCCTCCAGGGAAAATGGGTAACTATGTTCTGTAATTGTTTCTTTTAATTAATGAAACAATTTCTAATTTTGTTAAAGTATCATTACCAATAATTTAGGTAACCATAATATATGTTTCCTGGCCTTCCAAACTCAATCATTTAATATTTAACATCATAATGTAATAAAGTTTAAAGTGACATATAGTAAAATCAACTTAGTAACCTCAGTAATTTTATGCATTTTGGGGTGTTACATCTCCCCCCCCCATATGATGAACATCGTCCCTAGTGTTCTCTCTATTTTTAGAAAACAATGTTGGATAAGATTTCCGCATAAATTCCTCTTCTTCCCAAGTGGCCTCATCTGGGCCAAAGTGCTTCCATTGCACTTTAATCTGGATTATGGCTTGCTTCCGCAAGGTGGTTTCTCTCTAATCAAAAATACGAAGAGGTTCTATCAGGAACTCTCCTTCATATTCAACCTTCACAAAAACAATTCTTAGTTACAACCCCATTTTTTTTAAACAGTATATCCAAAGTCATATATCCCACTTAATAGTTTACCTGAATATTTTCCCAGATAATTATGTGCTGAGGGTTATACACATATTTTTTTAGTAAAGACACGTGGAACACATTGTGGACCCAAATGTGGCTTGGTAGCGAAATATTGCCACTGGCTCAATTTGTTCCAAGACTTGAAAGGGCCCACAATATTGGGGTGCTAACTTAGCACAACCCCACCACTGTAAGGAACTTTTCTGGGGCTTTACTCTTAGATAAATATGATCTCCCGGTTCAAATTATTTGTATGTCCTATTTTTGTATGCATACACTTTCTGTCTATCTTGGGCCGCCCTTAGATTTTGTCGAACCTTCTTAACAATATCCTCCATTTCTGCTAGCATGTCAAGACCCAATGCTAACTTATTAACTGGATTATTCCAATCTATGGGCACTTGCACTTTCTTCCATACAATACCTCGAAGGGGCTCATTCTTAGTGATTCATGATGTCCATTATTATATGCAAATTCCACTGGGTGGAGATAATCCTCCCACTTGTGTGGCTTCTTCATCACAAACATGCATAGCATGTCTTATAGCACCTGATTTACCTGTTCGGTTTGTCCATCCATTTAGGTGTGGTAGGAAGTACTAAATTGGATCTGAGTACCCAATCCTGAAAAGAGAGCTTTCTAGAGGGTGGATGTAAATTTTACATCCCTATCGGAAATCACCACTTTGGGTATTTCGTGTAAGCAAAAACTATCCTTCATAAATATGTCTATGATCTCCACAGATTTGTAAGTGGATTTCATAGGTATGAAGTGAGAAATTTTACTCAATTTGTCTACTACCACCATAATTGAGTCATGTTACTTCAAGGTGTGAGGTAAGTTGGTGATGAAGTCTAGAGATATGGTCTCCCATTTCCATTCCGGAATGGGCAATGGTTGTAACAAACCTGTGGGATGTTGATGTTTCTCCTTCACTAGCTGACACTCTAAACATTTGGACAAGTACTTTGTAACATCCTTCCTTAACCTAGGCCAAAAGTTCCCTTTCTTGATGGTTGAAAAAATATTCTGGTAACCTGGGTGGCCAACACATGGTTT
The DNA here is from genome assembly GCA_000404065.3 of Pinus taeda. NCBI lineage: Eukaryota > Viridiplantae > Streptophyta > Pinopsida > Pinales > Pinaceae > Pinus > Pinus taeda. Next base: position 139,901 of record APFE030732524.1, on the reverse strand, counting down.
CCTACGAAACTCGTCCAATATCAATTGTTTAACCGAATTTTGGCTAGGAACATAAATTATGTTCTTAAAAATAAGAAGGTTATCATAATTTATTTTGAATTCTGATTTTTATTTTTTTTGTAGGGCTTCCTTTGTCTATTTCCAAAGGAAAGTACACTTTGGATCTTTGATAAATGCTTCCTTTATGATTTCAGGAATCTTTGAGCTTACTTGACTCATTTGGACTTCATAAATACAATGTACCTTCCTACTCAATTCGTTGGCCACACTATTTTCCTTCCCTTTATGATGCTTCATTTCAAAATCAAATTCACTTAAGAATGTTGTCCATCTACCTTGTCGAGAATTTAAGCTAGTCTGGTTGAAGAAATTTGTAAGGCTGCTATGATCTGTTAACAACAGAGATTTCTTCCCCAACAAGTAGTGTCGCCACATTTTAAGTGCATGCACTATTGCTGTCAATTCAAGGTCATAAGCAGAATATCATTGTTCATACTCCTTCAAATTTTGTGATTAACAAGAAATAACCTTTCCCTATTGTGTCAATACTCTGCCAACACCTTCTTTAATTGCATCTGTGCAAACCACGAAAGACTTTTCTAGATCTGCTACTTTTAACACGAGTGTGGTGGTAAGCAAGTGTTTTAGTTATTTTGCTGACACTTAGCTATCCATTGGAAAGCGCGCCCCTTTTTCTGTAAGGAGGTCATTGGAAAGGAAATTTTCAAAATTCCCTTAATGAGTGTATGGTAGTATCTAGCCAAACCAAAGAATGATCTTATATGAGTGACATTCTTTGGATTTGTCCATTCCATGATGGTTTTGACCTTCTCCAAGTCTACCGCTATTCCATCTGCTGATATAACATGACCCAAGTACTGAATCTAATCTTTGAAAAAGTCACTCTTGCTGAATTTAGCAATAATTAATTTTCCCATAGCGTTTGCAATACTATTCTCAAATGTTCTTTATGCTCCTCCTAATTCTTAGTATATTAAAATGTCATCAATGAAAATCAACACAAATTTGTTAAGGTAGGGCTGGAAAATACCATGCATCAGACTCATAAAGGTGGTTGGGGCATTTGTGAGGCCAAATGGAAACACCACTTACTTGTAATGACCATAACGAGTATGTAATGTTGTCTTGTAAATGTCTTCCTCTTTTATTCTTATTTGATGGTAGTCAGATCTTAAGTCAATTTTCGAGAATACTTTAGCTCCTTCCACCTGATCAAATAGATCATCGATACATGGTAAAAAATATTTATATGGTTAGTTTGTTTAATTGTCGAAAATCAATGCATAATCTCAGGGTCTTGTCCTTTTTCCATACAAATAATATGAAGCTCCCCAAGGGGACACACCAGGATGGATATATTTTTTTGTCTAGAAACTCCTGAAGCCGCATTTTGAGTTCTGTTAACTAAGGTATGTGCATGCGATAAGGGGCCCTGGATATAGGGGCTCCACCCAGAATTAGCTCGATGATGAAATATATATCATGCTTTGATGGTAAACTTGGAATGGATTATGGGAATACATCAACAAATTCTTGAATGACAATAATGTTTTCCAAGGAGGTCATTTTAATTTTGGTGTTTGTAAACCCCACCTGAACATTATATATCAGGCAACCCTTTCTGATACATTTTCCTAACTAGTTAGTAGTAATGGGATGTAACTTGGTATTTTTTTTTAATCCTTGGAGTTCCTTCCTTTAGCCTGATTCAGCAATAAAACTAGCACTTTCTTGTTTGTAATCCACTAGGGACCAATGCTTTTCCAACCAATCCATCCCGATTAATATGTCATAAGAACCCAAAAGAAGTATATTAAGGTCAACATAAATAGGTTTCCCTGAAATTATTATGGGATAACGTTTTGATTTTGCAATTACCCTTGTTTTTGTCCGAGTGGCTAATTGATCTAACCATGGTTTTGAAAACTTATTGCTCTATAGTTGACATTTTTCTACCACCTTAGGACTAACATAGCTTAAGCTAGCATCTAGATCAAATAAACCAGAGATAGGTTGCTTAACAATCATACCTTCACATTCAATCATGTTGGGCTGAAATTCTTCATGATGATCATCCAGATCAATGTTAATTATGGGCATGCTCCTTGCCAGTTCCCCAACCGTGGATCTTCTTGGATATTTGATAGTTGTTCTGTCCTTGCCTTATGAAGACAATTTTTGTAATAATGAGGTTCTCCGCATCCCCGACATTGAAACAACAATTTTGATTGTTGGTGATTAACAGATTTAGTAACTCCTTCTGACTGTGTATTTTCAGAATAAGAAAATTTGGGCTGATCCATGGCTGGAAATTTGTTAGGCAGTTTTTGTTGTACATTTCTTCCAATAACAATTTTTGAGTGTCTGTTTGGAATTAGACTTCTAACTTTCTTATTCAACCCCCCTTTAGGTCCTTCATTCTTTTATTTAATTTGCTGGTAGCAGATGCCGGCCTTCTGCACAACATCATCCATTTTTTTGGGGTAATTAAACTCTAGTTTCTCCTTCATGAAGTTGGGTAAGCTACTGATTAAGTCCTGAATTTTGGCCTTTTCCTCCTGCATGTAAGGCACATAACACAGCAAGGAGGTGAATCATGTCACATACTCATACATGGTTAAGGTTCTCAATATTAACTCGTGAAATTCCTTTTTCTTTTCGCCGTAATAACGTTCAATTAAATACTTGTATTTGAAATGCTTTTAGAATTCACGCCATGTAACGTACTCTTCATCGATTTTCCGTAATGTTTTTATTTCTTCCCACCAAAAGGTGGCGTTACCTCATAACTAATAAAATGCCAATCATGCCTTGAGTTTATTTGTGTACTCATAAATATGAAAATATTTACCCATATCAATTAGCCAAGCTTTTATTGCTTCTTCTAATTCCCCTTCAAAGAGTGATGGCTTAATCTTTTTAAGTTCGCCTTGCAATTTAGTTTTCTGTCTTATGCTTTTAAGATGGTCAGAGACATTGTCTGAGCATCCCTCTTCATCTTCCCCATGTTTCTTAGCTGACTCAACATTTTCCTCTCCATGTTGAGTCATTGGGGTCTTCTCCCGGTCCTTAACACTAGGATCTGGATGTTGTTGATTTTGTTGATTGGACAAACTTCTGAGAATTTTCTCCTGTTCTAAGTGTAATCTTTCATTGTTTGTTCATAAATTCGGCATTCCAGCACACAACTTCTAAATAGTTTCGAGTAAAAATGCATTATCTTGATGGGATTCCTCACCCATATGTATCTAAATATCAGGATTAGGGTTCCTATACATTGCTTTAGATAGATTGGGTGGTCCTGGGTTCCTCTGCATTCTAACCCTTTTCTTTTATTGGTGCAATCTCTGTTTTCACACATAAATTTATTTAGTTAATTTTTTTTTTTTTGTAAAAGAACACATTCATTTCAAGTAATTATCTATCCCTAGAGAGTCTTAGTGTAAGAACCTGATCTCTACTACCATTTTTGGCAACTAAATTAAACCTTACGAAATACATAGAACTAAAAAAAAAATTATTTACCTATATACAAATTAGACCTTGGATAACGGGCCTATCATAACTTTACGGATATATTAATTGTATTTATGTTTAAATCTGTGGAACCAACTGGAACTTATATGAAATTTATGTGACATTAGACACAGAGTTGATGAAATCAGTATGGGGATTTTCTTCGATTAATGCGCACATTAACCCTGCTTAGACTATATCGAGTTGGCTCTTGTACGCGTAACACAAGACAAGAGGATACATCACGAGGCGACATTTCCACTAGCTTGCACCATTTGTTTTGCTTTGCATTCATTGATCCTGGTCCGACAATCCAACAACGGAGGGAGTTTAGGGTTTGCTCCACTAACCAACTCTTCGCGCCCAAGCTCTAGAAGATTCATTGTTGTTGTCGTTTCTAGATTTCTTGTTGCCCTGTGAGGGCTTGGTCTGGAGAAGGCCTCCATCCAATTGTTGAGATTATTCTGGTTTGAGATGGTAGAGTTGGTTAAAATTGTAGAAGTAGGTATCTCTGATGGACTGGTAAAACATGGTTTTCATTTGTTGCACATTAAGGATTCGGTGATTGCTTGGGGTTTCTGTCTGGTACCAATTTTAGTGGTTCACCTCCACTGCACAGGGATGGGTTGAGGGTCTCCAGAGGTAGCGGGGAATACTTTGTTTCGTAGACTATTTCTGAAGGGTAATTTCTTTAATAGCGTAACCCCAAGTTTACAAAGCTTTGTATACAATTTTATTTTGTTAAGAGTTTTTAGATTTTGAATTGAATCTTTCAATGTTTAACTAAGTTTACTCTCTTTTACATAGGTGGGCTACTTGATGAGGAGACATTCCCAATTCAGGTAAGAAGCCCTCGCATGGCATCATTCTTCTAGCATATAAAAGTTGGAGTCGAGCACATATTGAATTTATTGCTTCTGACCTCTGTGATAGGTAATCTAGTGTAATTTCATAGATAGTCTTTTGAGTAAGACCGTGGCCCTTAAAATCTTAGAACTTATAGTGTCTCAATTTATTTACAGGTTGGGGTTGTTTCCTCTGGTACATAAACTTGATTACAAAAAATGTTTACTTATCCCAGAGTAGAGGCCAAATTGTATATGGTTGTCAACATACCAAAATGGGTCATGAACTGAACATGGCTCTTACAGTGTTTGTGATAATTCTTCAGACTTAGTCGTCTGAGGGTTTTTGGCAGTTTCTCCTCTATTGTAAAGTCTTAAGTTATTAATACACATGATGGTTCTTTCTGTTAAGTTTGGTTATCGACATGCTCCGGCTATCGAGAGTATTTTCGAAATGCAGTACTGTGCTATTTTGAGACTTATTTAATATATGTCATTTGACAATTTGTTTCTGTTAGGGCCTAAATCTAGCTCAAGCTAAGGAAGGCAGGTCTAGGGTAACATCAAACTATGCTTAACCTAGTAGCTAGCCCTACCAGGTCTGGAGAGGGCTCTCTCCTTGTCAATTTTAAGAAAATATAGCAAATGAGGCTTCAGATGACTGATGTAAAGACTAATTTTAGGCTAGGTATATGCTCAGAGGAGTTTGATTGAGTTTTATGTTGATTTGCTTAATCAAATGTGAAAGGCAATTTTAGGTCTGGGGAATGAAATCAGTCTTGCAGAGATTTCTGTGGGGCGAGGTAGGAAAATGCTTTAGTACTTTGAATTAAGTTTAATGGATAATATTAAGAGTGGTGAGGAGTTTGAGAGGGCATGAAAGTGTCATGAATCCTCTTCAAACAATAGAAAACATGTAAAACTAAACAAACCCTAAGGTAGAGCACTACAACATCAATGATTTCCACCTTTATACTTGATTCATTTAGTTAAGCTGAAAAGAGAGAGACAATGGAACACATTAACACATGATAACTTGAATTACAAAAGGAGAAACAATACTAAATCACCTTGCCACAAGAATCCAACAAAATGTTGCAAACCCTAGTCTATTTGCTTGCCAAACTGCATAAATGAATGTACAATAATGATCAAAGCATTCACAAGAGTCCAACCTTTACAAATGACTGAAAACACATGATATAGACCTCAAAACCACCTGTGCTAACCATCAGGGGTCCAATCCATGAGAAGAGGGGTGGTTTCAACCATATCTAGACTAGGAACACAAAAGTAGGTAATGGAACAATTTGCCTCTAAAACCTAGGAAACTAATTCATTCAACTCCAAACCACCTACAACTGATGTATCTACCTTATCAAGTCCATTTTTATCATTTTTACATCATATTACATCAATTTACATCATTTCACATCATGAATGTGACCATAAGAGAGAAAAAGTCAAACTGGAAGAAAACTAGGCACAGAGTCTTTTGAGCAAAATTGGCACTTTTTCCTCCTGTGCATAGTGCTTTTTCCTAGCTGAATTTGGAGGACTTCCCATTCACCACATTTGCTCCAAGTTGGCTTGCTGGAAAGTTCTATCTGTTGAATTTCTATAACAGGTGGAATTCTTGAATTTGATTCCCATTTGCCCCTCCGAAAATCAGTTCTCCCAACACTGCTTCTTGTGTGGCCAAAAAGTGGCAGAGAGGGCATTTGTGAGGTGTTTTTTACCGTTTTGGAGGTCCAAAACTTGTCAAAATTTTCTAGTAGCTTCTAGGCATGCATAAATTTTCATAAGGAATCTAAAAATGAAAAATTTTCTTCCAAATGAGGTCCCTATCAAAAGCGAGCGCCAGGTGCCTCCACGCACCTGCTAGAAAAACCTGTTTTTTCCATGAAAAATTCAAAATTGCCAAAAAGTTTACCAAATTTCTTAAAATTTGGCATGAATGATCTACATCAAGTACTATGTTGGGCCAATGAAGCTTCAACCAAGATCTTGAGCTTACCTTTCTCTTTCTTGCTCCTCAAAGTCTTCCTCAACTTGGCTTTTAGGCACCTTATCCTAGTTTTGCAAATTTTGTTTCATGCCAAATAGCGATAAGCCATGTGTCACAACATCTTTTTCTCCTTATTGGCTTTCTCGAGCAGCTTCTACAAGTGCATATTCACCCTCTCTAGCCAAGATTCCCGGTCAACATCAACCTCTTGCTCAAGGGGTATCAATTTGACTTTCTTTCTTTTTGTTGCTTGCTTGTTTTCCCTTATGGTTTGCAGCTCCACGATTGTTTGTTTATCCTGCAATTTCTTGTTCCGTTTCTCAAGATAATTAATGATCCACTTAGCCCTTTCAAGATTAAGAGATAAGGCATGGATGTCAACTTCTTGTTCTTTGATGATCTCCTTGAGTCTTGAGCTTTGGGAGCACAAATTAGTATCCTCATCCTTAATCAAAATAAAATCTCTCTCCTAACCTTCAAAAGGCCCTTCCTCATGCAATGGTTGCTTCCCTTTATCATGTACCTACTCTGCTGAAGAAGAAGGCAAAGCCCCTTTCACCCCAGGTGAAGATATCATTTGCTTGTTGTTTGGTGAAGGAAACGAGACCCCTTCCACCCCAGGTGGAGATAGTACTTATTTGGTAGCTGCAAATAATATCCTTGTGCCTTTTTCATAAGTGACAAATATTGGCACACCTGTAGCTTGAGTTTCATGAACCTCTAGTTGATTTGAAGGCCCGCCTTCCTCTTGAAACACTGATGGGGTCACTTGAGGGCTTTTGAAAACCTCATGTGAAATGAAAGTATCCCATGAAACATTCAACAAACTCAGCTGATGCAAAACAACAATCTTGATCAATGAAAAATGAAAAATGTTGTTGAACTATTGATGAAGAGGTTTTCTTTGCACCAAAATAGCCATTTTATCAATGTTTCTGCATATGAAATAGGGGAAGTTCATCATCCTCACTCTAGTGAAATGCATCAATAATATAACATGATAAGTGTACAAGTGAGAAAAATCTCCCTTCACGGGTGAAGTATTTGATAATAAGCTTCATGAGTGAAGCATAAGTGTCCTGTAGGTATTTGGAAGGAAAGACCCTACTGATTTGCTTTTGATAACTAGCCTTGATATAAGGCTCATAATTCTCTTTGCCCACAAGCTTTCCTTTGTTCCACTGTTCACCTACATTTGGAATCCCTGTTGCCTCAGCTATAGTTTCAAGTGTCAAAGTGAAGGAAACACTTGCTAAGTTCACCTGGCCATTGTGAAGATGAAGGAAAAATAGCCTGGAAAGTTCATGGTGGAATTTCACCCTCTCCACCATCTCACAAAACCAGTAGCAAGACTGATGTTTAAAACATGTTACTCAAAGAGGACAAGCCAATAACTCTGTGAGTGTAGTGGGCTCCTTTCGGATGTATTTTCCTCCCTTATGTGGTTTTCTTGGTGCATGAATCTCTTGGGAGGAATCGCTCATAGTTTCCTTATCCCTTTCATAAGCTAAATCTGTTTCCATATTTCCCACTGTATGGTGCAAAATGATGAGTATGAAGATATTTTATTTCAAGAATAGGTGACTGTTGTTTTCTTCTTTGGGATTTGATGAATGGGACTAATGAGAGGAAGGTTTTCATGCTTGTTGTAGGGTTATTAGGGAGTGATAGGGTTTTGGGAATGAAGATTAGGGTTTGGGAGATAGTGGGAATTAGGTGTTAGGGTTTTAGGGTTTGGGAAAAAGGGAGTAAGATGAGTGTAAATGAGAGAGGGAAAGGGGAATAAAATTAGGGAAATTTACTGGAGAGGGATGGGATATGGGAGAATTATGTAGGGGAGTAAAAACAACAAGTATGACAAAATTACAAAACCCTAGAAAGTTTTGCAATGCCACTATGAAAGAAATTAGGGTTTGATTTTTCACCTATCTAAACACCATCAATGATGATAAAATGTCTTGCTATGGCTAATAGGATGCTTTACTTACTTGAAGGAATGATGTTGCAAAATTTTGGAGCTTTTAGAAGGTCGTTTAAATGAGTTTGTGGCTTGGGAGACTTGTGTGCTGCGCCAACACCCAAGTGCGTCATGCCTGGCAGGTGCATCATGCTAGTTCAAAGTTTTGTGTAAATCCTACACCTAGTGCGCTATGCCAAGCAAGTGCACTGTGCCTATGCCCAGGTGCGCCGCGCCAAGAGGAATTTCAAAACTTTGCTGCAATTTCCCTCTTTTCGCCTCAAATCGTGATTTTCTCCTTGTTCTCTCACTTTAGCAAAAAAATGATTTCTTCAACACAAAGATCATTTTATATACTTTTTATTTTAATTTTTCATTTAGAAAACCCACTTTTTAAAGTTTCTTTTCACTTTGCTTTTTAAAAAACCCTATTTTGCAGTTTGGCTGTCTTTTTGTCATTTGATGGACTAATGTTTGGATTTTCTTGTCTCTTTTGTAGGAGCTGGAGTGCAGAAGTTTAGCAAGGTGACCCAAGGTGCAGATGACACTTTATTACATATGAAAACGGTAAAATTACATAAAATTTGTACAAGAAATGGAAAAACCCTGTTTTCACCTCAAAACAGAGTTTTGAGGTATAAACCCTTTATGGAGAAAATCATCAGTAGAATTTGTGATTTTATGAACTTATTGAATGTCTTCATGTGACTGCTGGCCTGTTATTGAACATTTGAATACCATGGTGACAAACCCTAGACATAATGAGACTTGAAACCATAAAATGACTTCTACAACTGAAATGAAATAAAAATGACAGCAAATGATCTGTACATGTGCAAATAGGCTAGCAGATGAAAAGCATGAGGGAAATTGATAAAGAACCACTACCATCAGATGATCCATGACCTAATGGAATGCAGTTGATTGGATGAGACACCTAAAATGCATGCAAAAGGAGAATTTTGATCATTGATGGAGGGATGAAGATACCGACACTAACATTTTCAAAAGGTCTATCATAATATTTTTGTTTTTAGAATGGCAGACTGGTAATTTCTTGTTTATTTGAGTGCTAGGACTCTTGAGTGATGGAAAAGGTATGCATATTCTATTTATCTCATCATCCTTTTCCTTTATTTATATCCCTTCTATATCATAATATGTTACTATATCAAAGAATTATGGTAAAATGAGGAAATTATCTGCAATTACGACTTAGTTGATTGTTATCCTTCTTTATGCAAGAAAGCACAAAAAGGGACCACTTTTGTTCCCTAACTAAGGAACAGTGAAAAAGTAGCAAGCTAAGGAAGGAGCACGGCAGTTACAGATAAGGCCAAAACAAATCAAAAGGATCAATGCAAGAAGGAAAAGATGTTTGAAGTTAGAAAATTGCGCAAATCCCTCAGGATCGAGAGATGATCCTGAGGGATCGCTTTTAACATTTATCTGTTTACCCATTTCTCATTATAAAAGGCAACGATTATAAGCAAAAGGGGGGTGACGGTTGTTATTATTATTGTAATTCTTAATTACAGACTCTCGTTGTAGCAAAGAACGCAAATACATTGTAATACTCTTTCATGATTAATACATAACAGGAGTTGTTGTTCCTTTTCACTTATCTGAAGCAACCATATATGTACGCTGGCGGGTAAGGGCCCGACTTCCAGTGGAATTCACTACTTCACCTGTGTCATACATTTTCAATTATTGCAAGTGTGACAATTTGATAGTATTATTGCTTTATGTTCTTTTATTTCATTGTTGTTCCTTATTTCTTTGCGTTGACAGAATAGCCCTGTTTTATATAATTTACATCATTGTTGTTCAATTAGTTTCCTTTCGCTTTGGATTGAGTTTCCTAGATAAATATCCTGCTCAATGTAATCAACTGTAATTGGTATTAACTACTGTTGTTAGGCTCTCAGATTGATATCATCATTGTTTTACAAAGGAATTTGTTTGATTTAAATTCAATCAATTTCTAAGAGAAGAGTTATCATTGTTGTACTCTTAACTGACACTGTTGTTACTTGAATCACATATTGTTGTTACCTGAATTGTTGTAGGATTTGATTTCATTAAAGGATTGAGTTTTCTTTTAATTGCAATTAGAATTTACTTGTTGCATCTGTTTACTCTTGTATTAAAATATCTATACTACAATTTATGAAACATTACTCTCTGAATCAAATAGCAGCCACATACGGTGTACACTCTTGAAATAGAAAGACTTGCTCGGATTGATAATTAATGTGAAGATAATTAGGAGTTTAAAAGGCACCTTTTATCAGTCAACATTTTGGCATTGTTGTCGGGGAGAGTGTAGATATTTCTAAGGAGTTTAAAAGGAACTTTTTATCAGTTAACAAGGCCGAGAATGCCTATGTTTTTCTTTGCTCATGGAATTATTTGATTCATTTGATCTCTAGAGAATGATCCTGCTTAGAATTAATTTCTTTCTATTTTTATATTCTAATAATATATAGTTTAATACATTGTTTGATTCCACTGTAGATTGATATCCGGCAACATGGTTTCCGTATATATTAATATAACTTAATATTGGAGTTAGATTCTTTTGAAATCTCATAGCATTTCCAACCGACTATTATATAGAATCCATAGTAATATTTCATACTGAATATTTCACTGCTATTTTGTAAATAACCATACTCAAGAGGAGAGGACTCGTTCATTATTGGATGAACATAATCTTCCATACTTTGTTAGTATTCATGGTTATTTTTTAGGTTTGTCGTAATGACTATCTATGACTTTATTTGCAACACTGGTAACTCTTATTTTAAATAATAATACACTTCCCATGATTTACTTTCCTAAGTTTACTCTGTTATTCAAATGGTTCTTCTAATATCAATTCAAATTGTCAAATTCTACTTAGTCATTAGAGTATTTTCCACGATCCAGCATTAACTCATAAATAAGATTTCTATCATACTTATATGTTCAACATGTAATGTAAAATACTTCTAGAAAGTCTCTCCTCCCAACCACGAGTCCGGAAATTATGTCCAAACCCTCCCTTGAACGGTTTCTTTGGTTCATAGTTAATTACTTCCAGCTACAGTCAAGTACCTTGGGGCTCTGGACTCTTCTCTCACCTCAAGTCCTGTACTCTTCTCTCACTGTTCTTGAGAATTCTCCCATTGGTTTATCTCACCCGGCTCTAGGATATCTCCTCGATTCCTTTTCCCATCTAAATCCCCCTTCAGGGCATATAGGTATTGTCTTCTGTAATTGTTTCTTTTAATTAATGAAAATAATTTCTATTTTTTTTTAAGTATCATTACCAATAATTTAGGTAACCACAATATAAGTTTTTTGGCCTTCCAGCCTCAGTCATTTAATACTTAACATCATAATGTAATAAAACTTAAAGTAATAGATAGCAAAGATCAACTTAGTAGCCTCAGTAATTTTATTCATTTGGGGTGTTACATCTCCCCTCCATATGAGGAACACCGACCCTGGCATTCTCTCTATCTTCAGAAAATAATGTCAGATAAGCTTTCCACATAAATTCCTCTTCTTCCTAGGTGGCCTCATCTGTGCCAAAGTGCTTCCATTGCACTTTAACCTAGATGATGGCTCGCTTTCGCAAGGTGCTTTATCTTTGGTTGAGAGTATGAAGAGGTTCTGCAAGGAACTCTCCTTCCGGTTCAACCTGCACAAAAACAATTCTTAGTTACAACCCCATTTCTTTTAAAACAGTATATCCAAATTCATATTTCCCACTTAACTATTTACCTGAAAAGTTTCTGAGTTAATGATGTATTGAGGTTTATACACATAATTGTTTAGTAAAGACGTGTGGAACACATTGTGGACCCGAATGTGGCTTGGTAGCACAAGTTTATAGGCCACCGACCCAATTCGTTCCAAGAATTTGAAGGGCCCACAATATCGGGGTGCTAACTTAGCACAACCCCGCCACAGTAAAGAACTTTTACGTGGCTTTACTCTTAGATAAACATGGTCTCCCAGTTGAAATTCTATGTTTTTCCTATTTTTGTCTGCATTCACTTTCTGTCTATCTTGGGCTGCCCTTAGATTTTGTCGAACCTTCTTAACGATCTCCTCCATTTTTGTTAGCATGTCAAGACCCAATGCTAACTTATTAATTGGATTATTCCAGTTTATGGGCACCTTGCACTTTCTTCCATACAACTCCTTGAAGGGTCTCATGCCTAGTGATTCATGATGTCCATTATTATACACAAATTCCACTAGATGGTGATAATCCTCCCACTTGTGTGGATATTGCATCACAAACATGCGTAGCATGTCCTCCAGAACCTGATTTACCCATTTGGTATGTCCGTCCATTTGGGGGTGGTAGGCAGTGCTAAATTGGATTTGATTACCCAATCCCAAAAAGGGATTTTTCCATAAGGTGGATGTAAATTTTACATCCCTATCAGAAATCACCACTTTGGGTATTCCATGTAAGCGAAAAATATCCTTCATAAATATGTCTGTGATCTCCACAGTTTTGTAAGTGGATTTCCCAGGTATGAAGTGAGCAGTTTTACTCAATTTGTCTACTACCACCATAATTGAGTCATGTTGCTTCTTGGTGCAAGGTAAGTCGATGATGAAGTCTAGAGATAGGGTCTCCCATTTCCATTCTGGAATGGGAAATGGTTGTAACAAACTTGTGGGATGTTGATGTTCTGCCTTCACTAGTTGACACTCCAAACATTTGGACAAGTACTCTGTAACATTCTTCCTCAACCCAAGCCAAAAGTACCCTTTCTTGATCGCTGAAAACAGTTTTTGGTAACCTAGGTGGCCAGCACATGGTTTCCTATGAAACTCATCCAATATCAATTGTTTAACTCAATTTTGGCTAGGAACATAAATTATGTTCTTAAAAGTAAGAAGGTTATCGAAATTTATTTCGAATTCTGATTTTTCTTTTTTTAGTAGGGCTTCCTTTGTCTATTTCCAAAGGAAAGTATACTCTGGATCTTTGATAGATGCTTCCTTTATGATTTCAGGAATATTTTAGCTTACTTGACTCATTTGGACCTCATAAATAAATGTACCTTCATGCTCAATGCATCAGCCACACAATTTTCCTTCCCTTTAAGATGTTTCATTTCAAAATTGAATTCACTTAAGAATGTTGTCCATCTGGCCTCTCAAGCATTTAAGCTAAATTGGTTGAAGAAATTTGTAACGCTACTATGATCTGTTAACAACAGAAAATTCTTCCCCAACAGGTAGTGTCGCCACATTTTAAGTGCATGCACTACTGTTGTCAATTCAAGGTAATAAGAAGAATATCGTTGTTCATACTCCTTCAACTTTCATGATTCATAAGAAATCACCTTTCCCTCTTGTGTCAACACTCCACCAACACCTTCTTTACTTGCATCTATGCAAACCACGAAAGACTTTTCCAAATCTACTTATTTTAACACCGGTGCAGTGGTAAGTAGGCGATTTATTTTTTCAAAACTTTGCCGACACTTAGTTGTCCATTGGAAAGTGCACCCCTTTTTCTGTAAGGAGGTCATTGGAAAGGCAATTTTTGAAAATACCTTAATGAATCTATGGTAGTATCTGGCCAAACCCAAGAATGATCTGATATCAACGACATTCTTTGGAACTATCCATTCCATGATGGTTTTGATCTTCTCCGAGTCTACCACTATTCCATCTGCTGATATAATGTGACCCAAGCACTGAATCTGATCTTTGATAAAGTCACGCTTGCTGAATTTAGCATATAACTGATTGTCCCATAATGTTTGCAATACTATTCTTAGATGTTTTGTATGCTCCTCCTGATTCTTAGAGTATATTAAAATGTCACATTAGGGAATTTTTTAGGTCTAAAATGGGCCTCCTAAGAAAAATGTACAACCAAAATAAACTTTATAAGAACCAATATAATTCAAGATGATGTTAGCCACGGGGGATGATTCACCATTTTTGGAGTGAAAAAGTACAAAGATTACAAAATAATAAAATAATACAAATATTTTTTCAACTCATATTTTCAACTTATCGCCTTAAGTTTTTACTCAAATTTCGAGTTGGAGTATTCCTTGGATGCAAAATTTAATTCCTCATCCGAGGAGTACCCATGTTGCATACTTTCGATGGACCTTACTACACGAAAAATGAGAAATAAATGAAAAAATGCGATTGCAATCACTTTTTTCATGTATTTCTCATTTTTTGTGTAGTAAGGTCAATCAAAAGTATGAAACATGGGTACTCGTTGGATGAGGAATCAAATTTTGCATCCAACAAGTGTTTCCGCGCAAAATTCGAGTAAACCCATACGGAGATAAGTTGAAAGTACGAGTTGAAAAAATAATTTTGTTTTTTTCCCTCTAAAATTTGATGTTGTAATCTAATCTTATTTTATTATTTCCACTATTATTTTATAATTTCCTTAGGAGGCCCATTTTAGACCTCACAAATCCCCTAATGTCAATGAAAATCAACACATATTTGTCAAGTTAGGGCTGAAATATACCATGCATAAGACTCATAAAGGTGGTTGGGACATTTGTGAGGCCAAATGGAACACCACAAACTTGTAATGAACATAAAAATTATGGAATGTTGTCTTGTAAACGTCTTCGTCTTTTATTCTTATTCGATGGTAGCGAGATCTTAAGTCGATTTTAAAGAATACTTTAGCTCCTTGCACCTAATTAAATAGATCATCGATACATGGCAAAGGATATTTATTCTTAATGGTTATTTTGTTTAATTATTGATAATCGATGCATAATCTTAGGGTCTCTTACTTTTTCCGTACAAATAATATGGGAGCTCCCCAAGGGGACACATTGGGACGGATATACTTTTTTTCTAGAAGCTCCTGGAGCTGCAATTTGAGTTCTGTTAACTCAGGTATGCTCATGTGATCAGGGGATCTGGATATAGGGTTTGCACCCGGAATTAGCTCGATGGTGAAATCAATATCACGCTTTGGTGGTAAATGTAGAATGGATTCCAGGAATACATCAACAAATTCCTGAATGACATGCATGTTTTCCAAGGAGGTCTTTTTTTTTTGGTGTTTTTAAACCCCACCTGAACAACATATATTTGACAACCCTTTCTCATACATTCTACTAACTGGTTAGTAGTAATGGGACGTAACTTGGTATTGGTTTTAATTCCTTGGAGTTCCTTCCTTTGGCCTAACTCAACAATAAAACTGACAGTTTTCTGTCTGTAATCCACTATGGACCAACACTTTTCCAACCAATCCATCCCGATTAATATGTCATAAGAACCCAAAGGAAGTATATTAAGGTCAACGTAAATAGGTTACCTTGAAATTATTATGGGACACCGTTCTGCTTTTGTGGTTACCCTTCTTTTTGTCCGAGTGGCTAATTGAACTAACCATGGTTTTGAAAACTTACTGCTCTGCAGTTGAAATTTTTCTACCACCTTAGAAATAACATAGCTTAAGCTAGCACCTGGATCAAATAAAATAGAGACAGGTTGCTTAGCAATCATACCTTCACATTCGATCATGGTGCTGAAATTCTTCCTAATGATCATCCAAAGCAGCGTTAATTCTGGGCATGCTCCTTGCCACTTCCCCAACCATGGATGCTTCTTGAATATTTGATAGTTGTTCTGTCCTTGCCTTATGCGAACAATTTTTGTAATAGTGGGGTTCTCCACATCCCGAGCATCGCAACGGTGGTTTTGATTGCTGGTCATTAATAGATTTAGTAACTCCTTCCGACTGTCTATTTTCAAAATAAGTAGCTTTGGGGTAATTTCTCGCTGGAAATTTGTTGGGGGGTTTTGCTATACATTTATGCCACTAACAAATTTTGAGTATCCTTTTGGAATCAGACCTCTACCTTTCCTATTCAACCCCCCTTAGGTCCTTCATTCTTTTGTTTCATTTGTTGGTAGCAGATGCAAGCTTTCCGCATAGCATCATCCATTGTCTTGGGGTAGTCAAACTCTATTTTCTCCTTCATAAAGTTGGGTAAGCTACTCATGAAGCATTGAATTTTGGCCTTTTCCTCTTACATGTAAGGCAATAGCACAACAAGGAGGTGAATCATGTCACATACTCATCCATGGTTAAGGTTCCCAATCTTAACTCGTGAAACTCCTTTTCCTTTTCGTTGTAATAATGTTCAGTTAGATACTTGTCTTTAAAATGGTTTTGGAATTCATTCCATGTAACCTAATCTTCATCGATTTTCCTTACTATTTTGATTTCTTCCCACCACAAGGTGGCCTTACCTCTTAATTGATAAACTGCCAATCATGCCTTGAGTTTATCTGTGTACTCATAAATATGAAAATATTTGCCCATATCAATTAGCCAAGCTTCTGCTCCTTCTTGTGATTCGCCTTCAAAGAGTGATGGCTTAATATTTTTAAATTAGCCTTGCAATTCAGTTTTCTGTATTTTGGTTTTTCGCTGGTCAAAGACATTATCTGAGTGTCCTTCGTCGTATTCCCCATGTTTCTAAGTTGACTTAGCATTTTCCTCTCCATGTTGAGTCATTGGGTTCTTCTCCTGGTCCTTAGCACTGGGATATGGATGTCATTGATTTTGTTGATTGGACAGACTTCTGAGAATTTTCTCTTGTTCTAAGCGTAATCTTTCATCGTCTGTTCTTAAATTCATTATTTTAGCATGCAATTGCTAAACCGTTTCAAGTAACAATGCATTAGCTTAACAGGATTCCTCACCCAACTGTATCCAAATATCAAGATTAACGTTCACATATGTTGTTTTGAGGGGATCGGGTGGTCTTGGGTTCCTCTGCATTCTAACCCTTTTATTTTATTGGTGTGATCTTTGTGTTCACACATAAATTTATTTAGTTAATTTTTTTTTGTAAAAGAACACATTTGTTTCAAGTACATATCTATTCCCAAAGAGTCTCAGTGTACGAAACCTGAGCTCTGATACCATTTGTAACAACTAAAAAAAAAAATTTATTTACCTATATACAAATCAGGCCTTGGATAACGGGCCTATCATAACTCTACATATATATTAATTGTATTTATGTTTAAGAATATGGAACTAGCCGGAACTTATATGAAATTTATGTGACATTAAACGCACAGTTGATGATATCAGTATGGGGATTTTCTTGGTTTAATGGGCACATTAACCCTGCTCAAACTATATCGAGCTGGCTCTTGTACACAGTAACACACGGTAAGAGGATAGATCATGAGGCGGAATTTCCACCGGCTTATGCCATCTATTTTGCTTTGCATCTGTTGATCCTGGTCCGGTAATCTGACAGCAGAGGGAGTTTAGGGTTTGGTCCACTAACCAACTCTTCATTACTGACCTCTGCAAGATTCATTTTTGTTGTCATTTCTAGATTTCTTGCTGCTCTGCGATGGCTTGGTCTGGAGAAGGCCTCCATCTAACTGTCGAGCTTCTTTCGGTTTAAGATGGTAGAGTTGGTTGAAATTGTAGGAGTAGGTATCTCTCATGAACTGGTAAAACATGGTTTTCATTTGTTACATATTGAGGATTCGACGACAACTTGGGGTTTTTGTCTAGTACGAGTTTTAATGGTTCACCTCCACTGCACAGGGATGGTTTGAGGGTCTCCGGAGGTAGTGGGGAATACTGTATTCCATAGACCATTTCCGAAGGGTCATTTCTTCCATAGTGTAACCCCAAGTTTATGAAGCTCTGCCTACAATTTTATTTTGTTAAGGGTTTTTAGATTTTGAACTGAATCTTTCCATGTTTAACTAAGTCTACTCTCTGTTACATAGGTGAGCTATTCAATGAGGAGACATTCCCAATTCAGGTAAGAAGCCCTCATATGGCATCATTCTATTAGTATATAAAAGATGGTGTCGAGCACATATTGAATGTATTCCTTGTAACCTCTGTGACAGGTAATCTGATGTAATTTCTCAAATAGTCTTTTAAGCAAGACCGCGACCCTTAAAAGCTTAAGAACTTATAGCATCCTCATTTATTTATAGGTTGGGACTATTTCCTCTAGTACATAAACTTGATTATAATAAATGTTTAATTATCCAAAAGTAGAGGCCGAATTGTATATGGTTGTCAATAGACTAGAATGGGTCGTGAACTAAGCATGGCTCTTATAGTTTTTGTGATAATTCTCCAAACATAGTCGTCTCAGGGTTTTTGGGGGTTTCCCCTCTATTGTAAATTCTTAAGTTATTAATACACTGGATGGTTCTTTGGTTCTTTCTGTTAAGTTTGGTTATATCGATATGCTATGGATGTCGAGAGTATTTTCAAAATCCAATAGTGAGTTATTTTGAGACTTATTTAATCTATGTTGTTTGACAATTTGTTTTAAAATATCTGTCATAATATATTTGTTTTTAGAATGGGAGATTGGTAATTTCTTATTGATTTGAGTGCTAGGCCAAGAATACATTTCTTTTTCTTTGCTCATGGCAGATTGATTCATTTGATTTCTCCACAATGCTCTTGCTTAGAATTATTTGCTTTCGATTTTTCTACTGTAATAAAATGCAGTTTAATACATTGTTCGATTCCACCATATATCGATATCCGACAACATGGTTTACGTATATATTACTATAACTTAATATTAGAGTTAGATTCTTTTGAAATCTCATAGCATTTCCTATCGACTATTATATAGAATCCGTGGTAATATTTCATACAGAATATTTCACTGCTATATTACAGTAAATAACTACCTTTCATACTCACGAGTAGAGGACTGATTAATTATTGGATGAACATAATCTTCCATCCTTTGCTTGTATTAATGGTTATTTTTGAGGTTTTCCCTAATGATTGTCTACGATTTAATTTGTAACACTCGTAGCTCTTATTTTCAGTAATAATACACTTCTCATGATTTACTTTCCTAAGTTTACTCTGTTATTCAAATGATTCTGCTAATATAAATTCAAATTTTCAAATTCTACTTAATCATTAGAGTATTTTCCACTATTCATCATTAACTCATAAAGAAGCTTTCTATCATACTTATCTATTCAACCTTTAATGTCAAATACTTTTAGAAAGTCTCTCCTCCCAACCACAACTTAATTTCAAGTTAATTATTTCTAGCTACAGTCAAGTACCTTGGGCCTTTGGACTCTTGTCCATCGTCAAGTCTCGTACTCTTTTATAATTGTTCTTGAGAAGTTCTTGAGAATTATTCCACTGGTTTATTTCACCAAGCTCTAGGATATCTCCTAGATTCTTTTTCCCCATCTAAATCCCCCTTCAAGGTAGATAGGTAAATCTCTTTTGTAAGTGTTTCTTTTAATTAATGAAAACAATTTCTATTTTTGTTAAAGTATCATTACCAATAATTTAGGTAACCACAATATATTTTTCTTGGCCTTAGAGCCTGAGTGATTTAATATTTAACATTATAATGTAATAAAACTTACAATAAAGGATAGTAAAAATTAACTTAGTAATGTGAGTAATGCATTTTGGGGTGTTATAGAAGCGATCAAACTTAATTTCAAAAATCAAATTATATTATTGTCTTAATTAATATTAAGAAGAAAACAAACATTATTAAAATAAGAGTGAATTTTCATGATATTTTTAGTGACACTAGACTTTGATCAATTTTACCATTGTTAAAGCAACATTTCCATTGGCCAGGAATTTTATAAAAATAATAATTTTAAAAGACATTAGCTCCTCGTCATCTCTTTTTATATTTTATATAGAATTTTAAAATATAGATTTAAAAAATATTAAAATCTCAATACAATAAATTAAATGGCTAAATTCTTTATAAACGTCAAATTTTATTTAAACATTGAAATTATGCCACTGTTAAAGCCACCTTTCCGTTGGGCAGGAAAGATATTCGAGAATCCAAACATATTAAAGACAAATCAATGGTTATTAAAGAAATTAACAAAGCATAAATTCGAAGTTATCAAATTATCCATTAATGACCTTTCCGCACTGGCAAAATAAAATAAGTGCAACCTTGCAAAGCAAGTGAGGGCGTGACATACATACATATTTATTGACTTTTATAAAATAACTAAAGTGTAATATCGTTGTTATTTAGCGACTGTCTTTTATGTAAAACTAATTGACAGTTAAATTAAAATAAAAATAATATTGAATTGACTTTTTATAAAAGAAATAAGTGCAATATCTTTGTTGTTTAGGGATTGTTTTTTATGTAAAAATAATCGACAGTTAAATTGAAATAAAAAATAATAGAGAATTTAAATTGATACAGATAAATGTTATCAACTATTAAAAAAAATATAAATGTTAAAAATTAAATATTAAAAATGAAATAAGTGTAATATTGTTGTTGTTTAGGGACTGTTTTTATGTAAAAATAATTGACATTAAATTAAAATTAAAATAATAAAGAATTGATTTTTTTATTAAATAAATAAGTGTAATATTGTTGTTTTTTTTTTTGGGCAAATGCTAAACTAATTATATTAAGAAAATTGAAAAAATATGTACAAGAGGACTTAGCCTTTGAGAGTGATTAAACAACTCTCTGTCAAGTTTTTCAACACAAAATCTGTCCTGCTTAGAGGGAAGGACCTGATAGCAACACTTAAGCTGTTCAAGACAGTAATAGACTATTACATGAAAGCTATCCTCAAAAGAACATTTCCAAGCTAGAGATTTATACATTACAGGCTTGGAATTTTGCCAAAAACAATAGCATTTTCAAAAAGAGTAGAGCACAGGTGCTTCATGTCTAGAAAGGTCGCTAGCCGCTAGCCGAAGACCACGTCGCCATGGTTGCTGAACACAGGGAGCCGCTCCCGAACAGAGCACTTGTAGCGAAAACATAGCAAAAAAAAATCATAGGCATAATCCCCAGACCCGGAGTCTCAAACCTTACGTGAATGTCAGTTGAGTTTTTGGAGCCTTCTGCCTGGTTCGATGCTTCCCGATGCTCCGCGTGCCTGGTTCGATGCTTCCCGATGCTCAGCCTCCCATTCTGCTACTTCCCGTTCCAGATTTGGCTCCCAAGTCACCTCCATGCCATCCGGGATGTCCTCAGGACGATGAATTCCTGGCGGGAGCTTTAGGTATAGGATATTGCCAAAGACATGGTCCGGCTCCTTGCCCTTCCTTGGAACTTCCATTGCCTTGGGCTCCTCCAACGATTGTTGAGCCATGTTAGTAACATCTTTCTCCATTATGCTGCCAATTTCTTTGAGAACCTCGTTCTGCTCTTCCAAGTGAACACCAGTACTATCCTCTTCAAGCCTGCTCTGAGAGGAGGGGAGGTATGAGTTGTCTTCCTTGCCCCTGCTCTGGGAGGAGTTATTCGAACTGGGCTCCTTTTCCTCTGATACCTCCTTCCCGTTGTCTTCCTCTTCGTCTTCTTCAGTGAAGACAACTGTAATCAGCGCTTAGACAACGAGCTTGTTGGTTCGGCGTTTGTATTTAAACTTCACCGTTTGCACACTGTTGCTAATGTCATTCCCAGAATCCTCAGACCCAAGTGAGCTTGGCGAGGCACAAGCGAGTGGGGAGACACACCGCGGGCTTTGAACTCCCCTGCCTCCAGATTGTCCCCTCTGTCCATAATTCTTCCCACGGCGGGGCGTGGCGCTTTGCCGAGGAGCCATCTTAAGCTTATGATGCTCAGTAGCCTTCAACTGCTGACCCTTAGCCTCTAGCTCTTCCTTATTCACCTCAGACTTGGGGAATTTAAATTTTCTTGCTGCCGAGAGATGCAATGTCTGGAAGGAGCCGTCCAACTGGTTAACCCCGACTACAATCGTCCCTGGATGCCTAGAATAGTTCTTCGTCCCTCCACAGAGCCTGGGTTTGCGCAGAGGCCTACCCACTCCAGCACCCTCCTCCTTCCTCACCAGACCAACATTCTCGTGCACAATTGGGTTGCAATTCCGCGCCTGTACAGACAGGCAATCCTCCCCGAACATTCTGGTGTTCATACTGCTGGACCCTTTGTTAATTCCTTGGGACAGCGATCCACGTAAATGGCATTGAATGCCATTCAATGCTGCCTTAATGAACTTCATTTCACAGCTCCAGGGCGCCGGCTGGCGGAGCTCTCCTCGTGGCAGGCACATGGCCTCCATCTGTCAAGTTGGCACCAGCATCCGGGTAAGTGTAATATTGTTGTTGTGAGGGCTTGTTTTTTATATAAAAAGAGTTGATAGTTAAATTAAAATAAAAAATAATAGAGAATTAAAATTGATATAGATAAATGTTTTCAACCATGAAAAAAGTTGTAAATATTAAAAATGGAGTTGTTATATTTATATAGTTATTTGTTATTTGAATTGATAATCACTTTAATTTATTATTGATATTTTTTTAGTGATTTTTTTATTGAATGAGTTATAACCATTATTTTTTTTGCATTTTTTCAATATTATTAGATCTTATTCATTTAGAAATAGATATCTTTTCCATATTGAAAATATGATTTTGATATCTAGAAATAAAATAAATATTATGATCAAAATTGTTTAAGAATAACTTTTATTTAGTAATAAAACAAACATTATATAGAAACATTTTTTTCTCACCATTACTTCATAAAAAGGAGGGTTATAATATTCCAAAATGTTCCTATTCCTTTTTTTTGTTATCATCCATTTACTTTGTTGCATCACATTTTTAGGTTTGGATAAACTATTGGCTTTCATATTTTTCTCCATGGTTGCATTGAAAAACATTAAATGCTTTGACCTCTTCCAAGGAAAAAATAAAAAAATATATTGTGGCATGTTTGTTCATCTTCTACTAATTTAATGACAACCTAAGAATGATCTAACACTTTTAAAAAATTATTTATTTTTTTTCATTTGTGAGCAATAATACTAGTTTCGTACTTTTTCATCCTTCCCGGAATCCTTCCATAGGCTTAATCGAAGGATTATCTTCAAGGAATAAAATCCCTCACCCTCTACAATATCAAGATCCCCATGGGATTCCCCATCAAAAAAATTTCAAGGAAAGTCCTTTTCTTTAGAAAGACATTTTGACTTCCAAAGGTAATTATACCACCATTTAAGTTCTCTTATTTCTTCATCTATACTTAAAAACATATATCCATGATTAGATGTGTAAACCCTCGAAAGAGAAAAGTAACATGCTAACTCATCTTGACATTATTGGTTCTAAACATGACTCCTTTCTAAACATGATAAAAAACCATTCTATAAATTCATTTCATTTATTATGGAGCCTAGCTTGCCTACCATGAGACACCCCTACATCCATATTGAACTTGTAAGTGGATCTAAAATGTGGGAAAGCATGTAGAAACTTTTTTCCCTTAGTGATTAAATCATTTGTGCTACAATAAGCGACATCTTCCACTCCGAATTGATGCATCCTCCCTAATTCGACTTCAAGACCCCTCACCCGCCTTCTACCCTACTCACGCGCCCCCCCCCCCCATGCCCAACACTCCAACTGAAAGGAAAAATATTCATAACTACCTTACACATCATTAATACATTATGATTAGATTTTTGAACCCTCCTTTTTCAATATTTAAATAAATCCAGCTAAATATATTTTTGAATGAGCACTGGACACCATAACCATTCATTTAAAATATGGTTCTAAACACATTTAGATTCTAAACTTTTTGAGGAAAGGAAAATATTCTTAAGGTCCCATCCTCCCACCAACTTTGATACAACTAAGGTCTACCATTTTAACCATGAAACTAACCTTTTTTTAGCAACCCTCCTTTTTCAATACTCAAATAAATCTAGCTAAATATATTTTTGAAACACCACTTGACACCATAAACCTTCATCTAGAACATGCTTCCAAACACACTTAGCTTCCACAGCTTTTGAGGAAATGAAAATTCGTGTAAGGCCCCATCCTCCCACCAGATTTGATACAACTAGTGTCTACCATTTTACCCCCAAAATCAACCTTTCTTTAGCTAATCCTCCCTACAAAAACTTGAAACTCATCCTTCTAATATTTTCAATTTTCTTTTGGAATCCATGGCATAGACATCCAATATATAGGAATCACCTCAAGAATGGATTTATCAAGAACGGGTCATCCTCCCCACAATCACCAGTGGTAACTTCAACATGCTAATCATTTTTCTAGTTTGGATACATGACAATTCGATTATTATTCCAAATAATTATTTGGGTTTAGATAGAACCTTAAATATTTCATCCCATCTTCCAAATCCATGCATAAGTGAGGAAATATGGATCGATAAAAATCTTTTTCCTGATGTTAACCACCACCCCTATTGTATTACAATACAAATTAAGAAAGTCACACAAATTGGTTAGGTCCTATCTATTGCCATTTCAAAATAATAATACATATATACAAATAAAATATGTGAATTATGTAGCTTCAACCCCATATTAACTTCTTTGATAGTCCTTGTGCTCTTTTATTCCATTAATTATTTGCTAATCCCATCAACCACAAGACAATAAGATGCATCCTTTCTTAATACTCTTCATGCTAAGAAATGGCAATAAGAAATTCTAGTTTAATTTGTCCTTGAATTTAAAGTGTGAATTAAAACTGAATTCTATTCCCATAGCAACCTCTAAATCTTATAAGTATTATATGAATTTAAATCAAAGAGGGTAATAAAGCTTTCATATTTCAAATTAAAAAAACTAATTAACACTAGAATTTACATATTCAATTAGATTATAGTGAGTTAACTAATTAAATCCCTAATGTTGCAAATTCAATATAAGACATCAATTAATTTTCACGATCAATGAAAATCCTAAACTAGTCATTTATTAATCTAGGATCAA